>JAAVUK010000403.1:0-42371 GCA_014899095.1 Fusarium buxicola
CCCCCCTCCCCCCCAAGTTTTTGTAAAGTCCCTGCTAACGTTGCGTAGAATGAGTACGTCCTTGCGGAATACCACTGGCCAATCGTCATGGAGACTGAAAACCCGCAGCCAGGTCCGCTTCGAACTAGCTTGGAAAGCATGCGATCCTGTGAGTATAGCCTGCTCACCGAACCGTCCGCAACATGGAAACCGACCAAGTCTTACCAGTCTCTCCGCCATCGCTCCCTGGAGGATGCCATCGTGTTTCAACCGTTTCCAGTGAGCTTTGGTGATCACACCTTGTTCGACAATATCTGATATAATAATAGGGGCCGACAAGACCTCCTGAAGTTCGCCTCAGAGAACAACATCCCCGTCTCGTCTACTCCCAAGGCTCCTTGGTCTCAGGATGGTGCGTCACAGCCAAATATACGTCTAACGCTTTGTTTTCCTGACCTTGAATTAGACAACCTGGCACACTGCAGCTACGAGAGCGGAATTCTTGAGAAGCCAGATATGCCTGCGCTCAAGGATGTCTGGAACCGAACTGTTGGTGCGTACACTTACATTACCCCTAACTTACCGCGGTTTAGTGTGGTGTAGGAATTAACTGATCCTTGTAATATTTAGACCCCCTCGACGCGCCCGATGTCCCGACCAAGTTCTCCGTCACGTTCAAGGAGGGTATCCCTGTCAAGCTCGAGATGGAGGTCGGCGAGACCGTTACTGGTTCTCTCAAGCTTTTCAAGGCTCTCAATGAGATTGCCGGCCGCAACGGCGTCGGAAGGGTAGACATTGTTGAGTCTCGGTTGGCATTCTCTCCCTGAGGCTCTCTTACTCTTGTAATGGCAGTCTTACCGCTATCGGCCTCAAGTCAAGGGACTGCTACAACTCCTTTGCTTTGACTATGCTCCGTCTCGCACATATTGATATTGAGGGTATGACTGTCGAACCCAAGGCCAAGTAAATCATGGCCTAGATTGGAAATGAGTGGTACCAATGCCTCTATAATGGTATATTTGTCACCTGTCTTGCTCTCTTACCCCCTCCTTTCTAACATATAATTTAGGCATGTACTTCTCCCCTGAGCGTGAACTCCTCAGTACGTCTTAAAACTATCCATACTCGCCACTATTGATCCAATTCTCGCTAACTATAGCCCCTAGACAACTCTATCGTATTCAGCCAAAAGCACGTCCATGGCAAGGTTGACATGATGGTCTACAAGGGTGCAGCTCATGTCCTTGCCCGGTCCGCGCCTGAGAGCAATCTATACAGTGAGAAATAGGCCAGCATGGACACCCTCGAAGGTTTCAGTCCGGAGGATACTTGTGGCTTCATCGCCATCTGGGCGATCCGACTGGAGAAGTATGGTGCATCCAAGATCCAGCACGGCGAAGCCCTGGCTCGGAACTCATAGAAGAGCTTAGCTAGCTTGACGAGCGAAGGGAAACGCGTGGGAACTCGCGCGGAGGGAAAAAGTAAAAGACTGCCATGCCCATGCACGGTTATTCTGGCTTAAAGTCTCCATAACCATTGACGTGGTTAGCGCTGTCAGCAATCTCCTGCCTGGGTAGAGTCCAGACTGTCTGTCACTAGTCGTCATATGTGAGTTCAGCCGTGGGGACAATATTATTCAACAGGTTATGATATTGCCTATCGACTACAGCAAACCCTACTCTCTATACTTTCTCCTCTCAAAGTCAATGTCAGCTAGCTACAGTTGAATAAAGATAAAAGAACAGCTCTCCAGATTGATCCTGGCATACCCAGTATTTCTATTATGAGGCTCTATCGCCATGTGTCGTCGAGAGTGCCACTGCTGCCACATTTGTTGGACGATTTCGATCTGCGGTTTGGGTCGCTCTCCCAAGTAACTTTTCCATCTTCCGTCTTCTGAATGTATTTGTATTCAAAGATGGTGTCAGACGGGATCCTGATTTTCGCCGTCCAGAGGCCGTCACCCTTGGCGCTCAGTGGGATTCCATCGCCCGGAGCCCAGTTGGCGAGTTCAGTGACGGAGCCAACCACGAAAACCTTGTCACCGGCCACGGGGACATCCCGGACGTTGAACGTCATGGTAGAGTCACAACGGGGTGCTGGTTCACAGACCGACGGCACTTTGTTGGCACTAGGCTCTCCCCAGGGAGGAGAGACGATCCCAGCGCGACGTTCGGTCGCTCCGAGGAATGATGCATATGACCACGTCAAATGGACAGCCGACTTGGGCGATCCTGTCTTCTTGTCGAATTGCTCCGCCATTGAGCCATCGGCAGGAGTGTAGGTGTCCACAATGGCGACAAAGCTATCCGCGTAGGAGCCAACAGCCTTGATAATCGACGCAAACTTCTTGGTGTTCTTAGCATGGGTGCCAGTGGAGATGTTGGGCAGAAGATCGCGGAAGAATGGCAACGATTCTTTGTTGATTGCGACGAAACCTTGTTTCTTCCACTGGTAAATGGCAGAGTACAGCTGCTCTGCTGCGGCAAGAGTCGTCAAGTACCACGGATTTCCGTCGAAATAGACGTCCTCGCTATATCGCCCAACAGCAGCGGCTTGGCCCTGACGTCTGCCTTTGTTGATGCCGTAGATGGATCGGAAAGAGTCGACTACAGCCTTGTGGTTTGCTAGGGCTCTGGCTGAACACGGCTGGAAGGTGGCGTCGGTACATTTTGCTTGAGGATCGAAGGTATGGATTGACGAAAGAATGGAATTGGCATCCTTCCCTGTTCGGCCGTCGTTGACATTGATGTTGGAATCAACGTAGCCATCCACCCAGAAGCTCTGGAGGAAGCAAAGAATCCGGGGTGCATTGGCAGCACAGTCCGGGCAAGGCTTTCCCAACACCTTTGCAAGTGCTGCCCCTTCAACGAGCGCGCGGTGGGATGCAGAGAGTGTGAAGAAGGAAGAGCCATTGATCTCCTCCCACAAGTCGTAACCAGTTCGATTCCAATATCTCACGGTGTATGCAAGATCTTTTTCGATGACCGGCCAGACCTTGTTGACGGCCTTGGTGCGGCCCCCATGGGCAATGAGCCAGTTGGCATAGAGAGTAAGAGCTGTGGCCCTCAAAGGAGGACCGTCCCGTTGTGGCCGACCCCATGAGCCAGTAAATTCAGTAAGATTCACGTGAAACTTTGGCTCTCCCAAGCCGCCAGAGTCTGGGCTGCCGGATGGGTTCGACAAGCCCTGAAGCTTGGCTTGTGCAGAGATGTATTCTTCAATCTTGGGTTGAAGAGGCTTGTCTCCATGGATGAACCGTTCGACGAGGACCTTGAACGTTAGGGCAGAGTCTCGAGTCCAAGTGTACCAGTCTAATTGTGTAAGTTAGCGATGCTAGCAAAGAGTACTTGAGTAAGTCGGGGCTTACAGTCGGGGTCGGACCGCGATGGACTCGCAACGACAGCCCCGGGTGCGGCTCCTTTGGCCCTCTTTCCATCGGCACCAATGTTAGCCAAGACGCCGTTGATAGATATCTTGCTCTGCTTCGTTATGAAGCGGTCAATGTCCGACTTGCCATACGAGGGCGTTGCCACAACTGCATTCTGCCACAACGCAATGACTGCCAGCCCACTGAGGAGGTTTTTGAACATGACTTTTCCTGCAACCTCAGCGGTAGTTGTCGGGTGTTGAGACAAGGAGAAGAGAGGAGGGAGCTTAGGTAGTAGCTGAATCGCCGAAATGGAACTGGCACAACTCTTTTGTCCAGAAATGGTCACAGCGCTCTCTATTATAAGTTTGAGACTGGTGATCCCTGAACAGGCCTGCTACGGGCTCCATGTCGACTTGTAGCGGTTGAGAGCATGTGATGAGCTCCGATTGGCAATGGTGTTTGAGCTGAGATGTGCGCTTGGATACCTTTCTGGGGTAACTGCTTCGCTAATATGCAACCCCGCGTTGAAGCTGCTCCCTTCGGTTTAGCACTACGGGTCTCATCGGTCCTTCTTACTGCTCTTTACCAAAGGCTACAAGGCTCAAGAGGCCCAACAGCAAACAATAGCTCGTCATTCACAACCTTTGAGAACTTGGCTTCGGGCCGTTTTTTCTTGACTCTCCGGATTAATTTATCTTCAACTTCGGACCCCCAGGTCAATCAAGCTACTGCTGCAAGTCTTGGGCCATACCCTTGTCATCAGACGAGCGGCCTCGGGCCGATAGGTAATTGAAGAAGCCTGATCCGGGGAGATTCCCCTGCAAACTAGTCTTTAAATGATGCCGAGGCAGGGGAATGGCCGCTTCAACGTTATTCAACAGGCCACATGCGTTTTTATTAACGGGCCTTTGAGCCACACCCACTGGCTGCTGTAATCCTACAGGTCAACAGTTCCTAGAGTCGGAGGCTGTAAAGGAGTGTTAGGTACAGGTGCAATTTCACCACCATTAATTTGCAAGCGTAAGGCTAGGAAGCCTCGTCACCCCATTAACGAGCCTTGATGCTGGGGGAGCAAGTTGAAGCAGTACGCGCACTAATCATGAGGGACGGCCAGATGCGAGCTTACGCCTTGTTGAGTATGTCAGTATTTTACGAATTGCTGCACGAACTCAAGGATACTTTAGGAGTCAAGAAAAAGATACAGACTTTGACAAATCCTTTTCATTCTTGGCTATTGAGATGCTAAAACCAAGCTGCCACAACTCCAGATGCGCTCTCGACGTATCATCGGCTTATCCTTCTGCTGCAGGCACTCCGCCTACTTAACTCTATGTAAACTGCCCGTTGCTCTCTCAAAGGCAAGGTGTCTCCACAACAATAAAGAACACAGGTTTTAAGCAATATAACCCGGAGCGGGAGTCTCATAAGCCCCGCATCTGGAAAACCTAGAGTCTGAGAGGCCCAGGTCAGTTCTCCATCAGGATGGGATGTGGTATCTCTTTCCGTCAAGATCAGACATCGCTGTGGCAGGCGGGATCAGACAAGACTATTGAGCGCTACGATCTCTATAGTAACTTACCGTTTCCGGGAGCATCAGTGCCAGAAATTGACCCACTACTAGTCTTAGCAAGTACCATAACGCCGATAGTGTGACCTGCATCAACTACAGTTCATATGTTGTTTTGGTTGATTGAGTCAAATCCGCGAAAGTATATATACTCGAACATTTCACCCCCAGAATTTCAACATCACTCTCCTCCCAAGTAGCTCTTTCAAGCTCTCCTCTCCTCGTATTTTGACTCCACTACCATGTAACTCGTTCCTTAACGGGATGCCAAAGAGTTTTCTTTCCCAGCTTTTGTAACATGGCAACCTTCACTATTACCACAACCAGTCTAACATGTTCGGGCGGTTCATGTTGTTTCAAGACAATCCGGAACCAGTCAATGGTCCCTCTGGCCAAGTATTCTCCCTCGTCTGCCCACGATCCCCTGGGATCCCGCCGGGGAACACTTCTCACGCTACTTTTGCTATAGTGGAGAAGTATTTTGCCATATTTGGTACATCTAGCTAGCACCAGCGAAACTGACAATATCGTCGTCACTAGTAGTGGCAGTCTTCCAGCCGCTCTTAATTCTAATGAAACCTTCATGGTTGTTTCCACTTACGACAAGGATGGTAACAATCCTACTTGGGACCAGGAAGATATACGAGTCCGTAGTACAGGTGCCAAGGGCGCCTTCGTCATTCAGACCAGACTGACAACAGCATTGTGTATCCCAGCAGCAGTACGTCCAAGCGTTGTCTTACTATATTTCGACACACTTAATCTCATGGGTTGCATAGGATTCTTCCAAACGGCCCATAGGATTTGCAGACACAACATTTATAGACAATATCTACATTGGCGCGTAGCTTGCAGTCTAAGGCTCCCGTATGCCCGGCGATTTCCTATTCCAAAGGTAAAGGACCCGTGAGGTGGATTGGCGAGGCGGACCCTGGCAAGGATTTACTGATACGACGTGACAGCTAATCAAACGGGCTGATAGTAAACTCAAGCTCGTATTCCTCTTATCTTATAGGGCTGTAAGGCGCAGCTAGCCCCCAGTTGGCTGGAAATCATACCCTGCAATTACGACGTCGTTCATTGATCAATCAAAGTGCGACGTGACTGAGTCACCGGGCAGTCTCAGTCACATCGCTTATAAAGTCCACGCCTCCCCCTATTCAATGCAACTTATATCTATTTGATTCCTCGCTGTTCTCCAATTTGATCACTTCCACAAAATCGTGTTAGCAATCCTGACTTACTCTCGTTCATACAACATTCGTTTAATCAATAACCACTGTACGGTATCAACATGATCAGGCCAAATATGTTATCCGCCCTCCCACTCTTCATGTTGGCCAAGCTGGCATTGGGTGTGGGCTGCACCATTCACAGCTTCACCACCTGTGAAGACAACATCGTCCACTGGTTCGACCCTGACGATGGCATGATATGCGATCCCCTTAACTGTGGCGGTGGCCGAGCTCCTCCCAAGACCAACGTTCCCGGCTGTGCTGGCTACACCGGCACCGAGACCCGTGGAACTTCTTATCTCTCGTGCTGGAAGCCCTCAACCACCGGGGGCCTTATCTCTGCTGAGTCTACGACCGTTGAGCCTACGACTGCTGAGCCTACGACAGATGCCGAGAACGAGATCGACACCGAGACGGTCGAAACAGAGTCTAGCCCTTCCACCACAACAACACCTGGTTCGTCGACTCGAGCATCTGATGCTCTTACCACCTCAGCTGCTACTTTATCAACACAATCTCAATCTGCTAAGAACAAAACGACCACCCCGACCACCGCCCCTACCAGTGCCCCTAATGCGGCTCGAGTTCTGGAGGGTTCACTGTTGGCTGTGGCCGGCGCTGCAATTGGGGCAATGATTCTAGTGTAATAAGCAACATTTACGTTATAACACGGCCTGGATTGGGCGAAGTGGTGGCGGCACCAACAACTTTTGATGAATATTTACAAAGGAGCTTAATACAATTACCGTTCTCGATCCACGCTAGATACGAAGGTTGGCTCTCCCTTAGACCTGGTTGAGGTTTAAAAACAAACTCACCAGCTCGAAATTCTTTGAGCCATGGCTCATGGAGCCGTCGGGTGACGAGAACTTCACAGAGAACCCAGTTCCTCGTGGTCAAAGAACGGGCTTGAGCCGTAATGGTCACAGCGGGTTACCTAGATATTGAGAGGGTGAGGGGAGGTGGTATTGACCGAGTCCAAGCCCACTGATACACGGTTTGATTAATTTTCAGGCAAAATGCTGATCAACCTTCCCAGTGGCTATTGTACGTAGGTAGTAGAACCCCGCCTGATGCAATGCATGTCCACATCTTCGTGGTTATACATGAATCTCGCCTTGCTTTGCCTCCGCGAACAATATCTGTTGCAGGTGGAGCAGCCTGGAATGTCCAATATGAGTCGTGCCCTTCAATCCAGTAAAGTGTTTTGAGGGTAGTTCGATGTTCCCCAGCTGGGCCAACTCGTCTATTTTGCAGCGTTCGTTACAGAGACAAAGCTTGTCCCTGTATTCTGATGGCACGAGTGGTGCGTTGGTTTTAGTCAGGTTATCAGTGATGGCGTCGTATAGCGGTTCTGGCTCAGTGGTGCGAATGAGTAGCTTATCAAGCCACTCCTTGTTCCCGCGAAGGAACTGTTCGGGCGTGATGGTTTTGTTGACTCTAATTGTGCGGGGACAGCCTTGAGCCTGGTCGGCACGAACCCCGGCGAGGCTTGGAACGTCAAATTGATTTCAGACAGAACGGTGGATCTTCACTGAGCTGAATCTCATTCTCGACCCGTCGAGCATCCTCTGGCTTATAGTCGCCGTCAAGGAGGATCTGGATCATGTGGATACCGTTAAATGTCTGCGAGACACAAAGGTTGTCGGTTTTCGTCCATTTGTCCACGGTGATGATCGCCTTTTTTATCTTAGTCAGTTGTCTCCCGTAAGATTGCTATAAAATCTTTGCCTCCTCCTCGAACATTATCCATAGATCGTCGGAGAACCAGAAAACATCCTGTGATGGATTGAAATAGAAAGACCAGCACGTTCTGCTATGATTATGTATTCGAACAAAGGTCTTTAAAGTATGTCTCCGCAATTCCCAGCAGATGTAAAGGGCAACCGGGGCTTCGTTCCAGTCAGGGATGAGCCACAAGTCCCTTGGGTTATCCGACATCAAATCTGCAGTTTACCAATTTTCGCCCAACGTCAGCCATTTTGAGAGACTGGACGAGACCTGAAGTCGATGGTAATAGTCTTCCAATGGGCTAGGTCCTGGTACAACTACTAGTTCAATAATTTGGGGCCCTGGCCAAGTTGCCTCCCATATTAGCAGTCGAACTTCAGGTGGAAGGTTGTCAAATGTAGCTCGAGGGGCCATCTGTTGGGATTTCTGTAGTAGTAGGTCCTAGATGAGTCTCGAGTAGTTGACGACTTGGATATGTAGCAAGGCTCGAAAAGAACCACTTAGAATACTTTTTTGAATGTAAGTTCGTAGTACGCGGACGGTTAAAGTGAAGATTGAGTATGAGACGAAGAAAGCGGTGTTGTTGAGGAGAAATTGAGAACGAGAGGATACACCTTCAACCGCACCCGCACCGCATCAGCAGACATGGAAAAGGCAGGCAAAGCTCTCAAGAACTTCGTCGAGCTCATACCAGATGACAAAATCAACGGGTTCACTGAAGGGGAACACACGCTTCAGTCAGACGATAACTGCCGCCTGGGTAACCAAGGGGTAAGTAATACTTTGTCGCCTATATACTGTACGGAGCTGCATCTGTTTAGTCAGATATATGTTGTGACCAAACATCCTTTAAGGAACATCCTTTGAAAGAACAGCCCTCGGTTCATCATCAGGCCCGCTTTCGTCGTATGATTTTCCAAGAGATAGATTATATCCAACTGTCTATGAGATGCCATGCTCATTGACGGTTAACTTCATATCACTTTCTCTCGTCTAAATTCAGGAACGACTCATCCTTAAGTGTCAGCAAGGTGATCAAATCATCGACTATTCGCTTGCCTAAAAAGGCTGCCTCGCATACAAGGTCAAGAGCAACCATTTTATAAGCTATGAGGTGTCAACTCTAGACTTCTCCGATACGTCCCAGCGAAATATTTCAATAATAAGGTTAATGTTCTTTATCATCTTACTTCTTTTAGCCAAGAGAGTACTGGCTACATAGTGTCATTAGGTCTCTTGTCGCTATAAAGTCTAGGAAACGATAAGCGTTCACATTGCATAGTCCACGTCTGGATCAATCTCATTGGTCTATTATGGCAATGTATGGGTTTAGTTTGCTTTTGATCTGAGCCCCTGAATCGTTATTCCGGCCACTTGTCCCTATCAAAACTGAGTTTTCCAAGTTAGGAATACGGAAGCATCTGCGAAACTGGCGGATTTCGGCAACAGCGTTTCGGAGGACCCCAATACGGAGATTGTGACATAGAATATAGCATGGACTGACTGACTAAAGTTCTTAGCGCAACATTATTCTATTACAAAATCTTTCGATCATGGGAATGGGGATGGCTGGAAAACCCGACAGTTGAAGAATTTCGAGCTTGAAAAGTCGCACCTTACTAATAAGGCAGTACGAATAGTAGAACGAGACGGCAGAGACAACCTAACAGCCTAAGTATTGAGCATTTCACTTTCAACAGCTGGATCAAACTACCGAGGGGGGGGTTAATTAAACATACGAGCGATCCTCCGAGCCCTGGGTCAAGCTCAAGTAGACAAACCCAATACTCGGCTTCCAGAAACTCAATGTCTAATTTTCAGTAACAAACGATGATCTCTCATATAAACAGACAACTGCCGCTCGGCCCAAAGGCCGCCTTGCAATGAACCATGGATATGTTGAGCATTTCATGACCATGCCAGCTTGCGTCGCTGCTTACTGGTCCGGAAAGCTGTCCAAGTAGAGTTTTATGTGATGACTTCAGCCAGATTGCTTGTTCCATCCACTTAATTTGAGGGAAGTCTGGCTGATATTCCGTCATCAGTCTTTGCAGCTCGGCTTGCTGCACCAGCAATGCCTCCGTTGTCGCCCACTTTATTACGTTAGTTAGCAGTTCTGACAAGTAACTTAAGACTATATCCAGTACTTGAATGGGTAATTAGGTATTCCGCAATTTGATTTAATCCAAGGATGCGGGTTTCCAGGAACGACCAAAGACAATCGGTAAATCTCAAACATTTACTTACCACAGCTGCCAAACAGGGCGGTATATAACTCGCACCAAGTGGCCGATGCTGCGAAACATGTTCCGCTAGCATTATGAACTCGTTGGTCAACGCAGCTGCTTCCTCGAGCAACGCCTCGTCATTTGGATATAATGACCGAAGAAGACTGTTCAAAGGAATCGAAATAGTAAGCAGGACCCCGTAAACAACTTGGAACCTGTGGAGCAGCTTGGCTTGATTCACTCGCCCAGGATCATTGTGAGTGAAGCGAGAAGATACTTGTTGGTCAAGATCAGCCAGATATTGAGGCATTTTCGGTTGGTCACTTCGCATGTTTCGATAGGCGGACTTAATCTCTGCCAGGTGGACGATGGGGTTATGGAAGAACACCGGCATTCGAATCAGCTTTTGTGCCTCGAGGCTTTGAACGCGGAGTCCTTGGCTTCTGCCACGTGATGCTTGAGGTATGCAAGAGTCGATGAGTATAACCCAAGGCTCTATAGTGATGGCCGGATTGACCATTGCCTCAAGAACCTAGTAGTGATGAACGATTAGCAAAATGGTTATGCAAAACATTAGAAGCAAGGGCACATACTAAAGGTACAAACAGGGTCTCGAGTAACCGCAGCTCAAAGGTATCTCGCCAGTTCTGCACAATTGCAGAACTTGCTAGCTGCGCCAAGATCTCACCATGGCTTCTGACATGGTCATCAGAGCGCCCTATCCATCCCTGAAAACAAGCGTTAGGCCCGTTCTCTAAGGTTGTATATGACGGCAACTCACCTGACAGATCATGATGATGTAAATAGCAGACAGTGTCTCCGGCTCTAACTTTTTGTCCGAACAGCTGAGGCACAGTCGCAGCACCTTCAGGGCATCAATATAATTGGCCAATGCATCAGACGGCAGTTGTCGATTGTAGTGTTTCGGAAATGCGCTGACCAAAGCCTTGACTGATGCATCTAGGGCCTCACTTTGGCCGATGCGCTTAGGGATGTGCTCGAGAAAGTCCCCATAGCAGCTTAGGCTGTACCTGAGGTCCGTCACCCCGAGAACCGCAATGAACTTGCTCGCAATCGTGGCCGAGGTACTTTGAGGACTGGGCAGAATCGTGGTCTTGGCGATATTCCTCTGCTTCCTTGACTTACGGGTCACGACCGACTCCTGGAAAGAGACGGGCTTGAACACATATCTTTGCTCGCCTGCGCCAACGCAGGGAATCTTGAGTCTCGCACATCTCAAACACGTTGGCTTGGTCTGATCACACTACAATCCTACGTTAGTCCTAATGTTGGGCGAAACGAATCATACGTACCTTTTTCTTCTGTCGAACACAAGCTTTACAGCCTTTGCTAGACGGGACACCCGCCATGATGCACCAGGGAGGTTTTCCTTGTTCAACTTTCAGCTGCTGATTGCGAATGTAGGTAAATCACACGCTCAGGCTGCATCAGCTGTGATGGGTTGGGTGTTGTTTGCTGGAGGAAATGAAGAGCCAAGTGTTATTAAAGTTGCACTTGGCAGTTGACGTGGACGTGGCGTTCCGATACCCAATTGAAATAAGAGAGCGCGGTATCCCACCAGGTTGGGAATGGTGTCATTTTCCTGGTGCAGATCAAGCTGCACTCTAATAACGGTGATTGGGTAAAACTTGGCAGCAAGGTGCCTATGACGTCTTGGTTATATTTGATCCGGTAACAGTCATCAAGAATGACCCATGAATAGCATCACGTGGTGTTTAGATGTTTAACATACCTGGGTAAGGTTAGCAGGAAGAGAACCAAAGGAAGCTTGTCGTCCACTTGCCTCGCACTCATCGAGCTAGAACTCAGCGCGTTTCGAAACGACCGTTAGAAAGCTGATGTGGTCAATCTTGTATTTGTAGGCATTGAAGTCATTTGCTGGACCAAAATGGTAAGACAAACACCAAGTTATAAGCCTGTTTAGACCACCGGAACTGGAAGAGTCATACATTTGGGTGGAATGAGACAGTGATATAGTATATCATACACACTCCAGGGAACTAACTATTCACTTGACTATCATACAGCTGGTAGCACAATATCCTAACGTCATCCGCTCTGGGCGAGAGAGATCTGGCCTCCTTGAGTCCTTACTCCTAGGATGTGATTTCTAACAACTCGCCTTCCTCCTCCATTTTCTCCTTCTTCTTCTTTTCAATAGTCGTCTGTTTCTCCCACATGGCATGATACCGCCCTTGAAGCGCCAGTAACTCACTATGCGCACCTCGCTCGACGACCTTGCCCTTGTGGAGAACGATAATCTGGTCAGACTTGGTGACGGTGGAGAGACGGTGCCTACCACAAATGGAGCATGTGAGTAAATGCCTGAAGCAATAGAAACAAGGACACTTTGCGAGGGACATGTTTACTTACGCAATGGTAATTGTGGTCCGTCCTTCTGTGACACGCTCGAGAGCATCTTGGATCTCTCTCTCGGTATGGGAATCCAGGGACGCAGTAGCCTCATCCAGGAGTAAGATGCGGGCGTCTTTGATAATCGCTCGAGCGATGGCGATCTGGAAGATGGTTCTTTGTCAGTCAACCCTCAGACAAAATAGATAAGCCATGTGGAGGACAAAACGGGGTAACATACGCGCTGGCGTTCGCCTCCAGATAACTTCAGACCCCGCTCTCCAACCTTGGTTTCATATCCGTCCGGGAAAGCGACAATACGATCATGAATGTTGGCCGCCTTGCACGCATCGTAAACATCGGCCTGTGTAGCCTCAGGGTTGGCGTAGAGCAAGTTATACATGATAGACGCGTTGAACAACACCGTATCCTGCGGCACGACACCAATGTTCCTGCGGAGGCTGTCGATCTTCAAGTCTCTCAGATCGTGACCGTCCACAGTGACAGAGCCGTCAGAGACATCATAGAAACGGAACAGAAGCTTCAGGCAGGTCGATTTACCACTGCCAGACTCTCCAACGATTGCCGTCTTCGTGCCGGGGGCGACAGTGAAGTTGATGCCGTCGAGCACGTGCTCCCCTTTCTTACTTTGGTACGAGAATCTGACATCATTAAAGGCAACCTCTCCTCGAGGCGAGGGTAGCCCAACAGCATCCGGCTTTTCCACAATTCCAGATGTCTCTTTGAACTGGCTTTGGTCAGCAGTTGTGAAGTTAGAGACCCCTCGAGGGGGAGTCAGGAAGGGCTTACTAGATCAAGTAGCCGCTCGGCTTCAATGAGATTGTTCTGCAGCATGGTGTAGTAGGTTCCAAAGAAGTTGAGAGGACCCTGGAGCTGAACAAAGTAGTTAATTAGACTGACGAATTCGCCAACCGTTTGCTCGCCAATAGAAATTTTGTACGCGGAAACAGCGACGAGGAGGGCGGTTCCAAAGGCAAATATCGAGCTCTGCGTGAGATTGAGACCGTTGAGCGACAACTGCACTAGGCGCTCTGCCTTTTGGAAAGCAAACACATGCTCTTTGAATCTTTCTGTTTCGCGAGGGATCGCGCAATTGTGCTGCACCGTCTCGTATGCGACGATAGCGTCCGTCTTGATGGCCTCCATCTCGCGCGTCTTGGTCGTCATATCTCGTCTTTGCTTACCACGGTATTTGGCCACGTAGATGGTGAGGAAGATGTAAGACCACATGATGAAGAATACAATGATGGTGTAAAAAGCGTCGTACTTGACGAAGAAGATGACGCCTGCGACGAAGATGTCGAACACCATAGGAAACACTTGGAAGCAGAAGCTCTCCAGAAACGTGTTGATTGCCGCGCCTCGACTCAGCGCACTTGTGACCTCGCCGACCTTTTTATTCAAGTGGAACTCCAGGGAAAGCCCCAAAACGTGCTCGAACGCCGCCGAGCACAGCCTCCGGAAGAGTGACTGGGAAACTGGGATCCAAAGGACGGACCTTGCAGCGCCGAGAGCTCCTTGGTTACCCTGAAGAGCGCGATAAACAACGTAGAGTATAATCTCCTTGTATGGGACGCGACCCTCGCCGAGAGAATCGACGAGTACTCCAAGTTGCACGGGAGCCAAGACATTGACGGTGCGCTGGCATACCAGGAGGACTAAGCAAATGACAACAATAGCCTGGTAGACAGGGGAGTCTTTGGGCCTGATGAAGGTTAGCCGTGAAAAAGGATCAATATCAGTCGGTGACCTCTCACCAGAGATAGGGAAATAGAACTCGAAAGCCAGCGAAGTAGTCGAGCCAACCTGTACCCGAAACTTGGGTTCTCCCAACTGGGGCTGGCGTGTGAGCTGGAGTACTGCCATAGTCCCTGGATGAGCCGTTTCCATTCTCTAGAAGTGATTGACGTTCCTCCGGGACCGACTTGGGCTCAGAGGGTCTCAGTTTGTACTCTCTCAGGACGAGCGTACCCATCATGAGTACGAGTATCGCAATTCTGGAAAAGCCTAGAGCGTTTATAACATAAACCAAGCCCTTGGAGACCCGCAGAGATGGTTGCATAGAATAAAAGACGGCTGCAATAACAGTTTCTATTAGTGCACCCGTGACCCATGCGTAGCAATGAGCAGCACCCGGAGACCATGGCCCTTCCGGATCAGGTAGCAAGCCAGCTAGGAAGTAAAGTAAAACTCCAACGTAAGATGCCTACGCACACTGTCAGTGAGTGAATGCAATAACTATATTATTGAAGAAAGGCAAGCACAGACCAGATACGCGCTGAAGGCGAACTTGACTGTGCCGGCCACCTCATGTTGGCCAGCAACTGCCTCGCGTACGACGAGAATGATACTGGCGAGCAACAGGAGACAAAGCACAAGTTGGAAGAACCATATCAGTCTCGCGTAAATACGCCGGATGCTTTCGGCCTTTTGCTTCTGCTCGTTATCGGACGCGCCGCGACGCGAGTCTGTGTCCCCATGTCGATTGCGGTAGAACTGGAATGATTGAGCGCCCGTCAGAGTTAGAAATAGTAGGCAGGGATAGGTATAAAAAGCAATCTTCAGTCCTAGCTGCGCCGTCGCCATGATTCAACACAATTATTTGTCAAGGGATAGAAAGAACGAACATGGTTTGGTAGTAGCAGATGCAGATGGGATGATGTCAAACGTTCTCCTCGGCTTTTAGATTCTCCGAACTCAGAAGCTTACTAAGCTTTTCGCCCCTATTACTTCTCAGTAGGGGCGTTTCTCGGGATGCCCGGGTTTCAGTAACGAGTTCGAGAGGCTCACGCCATAACCCTGACCCCGTCAAAACCCTCACAAACTTTTATAAAGTCTATCGATATTAATGGAGCCCTACAAACCGTTGAGTCTTGCTACATAGAGATTTGAACCGGTCGTCTCCGTGGTGACACCAAATGGGGGAGAAACCGGCGATGAGGGAATAGAGTACATCACTCAATGATCCTCTCAACGGCCGCCAATAATGATTTAGAATACAAGAGCATTAATGTTTCTACAGCTGGTAGACGTTATCAAGAGCCGAGTTTTCGGGTTCTGATACGAATAATACCCTGGTTAATTGGCGCTACGGGGTACTATCCCCGGTAGTCTGTGGAGGGACTTACATATCCTTCACTAATTCCCTTCAGGCAGCCCTCCAATATCAATTTAACGTGATCGTTACACAACCAAGGAGTTTACGGCTTGATAGACTTCAGTCCACTCTCTCTCGTCGCCATGTGATGGCAGCGGAGGCTCGCAAGCTTGAACACCGCAACTCCACCGTGTGTCTCCACAAACCCCGGCTGTTGAGTCTCCACATCCTCCGCCGCTATTCAGCCCTACAGCCAGCAACGGAGATAATTTTAGATCCAATGCAATGTCCGGAATTCGTGCCATGCTTCGCCCTCTCTCAACCCAGAGTTCCTACTACGTAAAAATGTCGGCATTGTAAAATGTCGACATTGTAAGAACAGTGAGGCATTGTAAGAATAGTAATAGAGATCTCGGAGTTATCTCGTCTTCTAAAAACCGATATATCCACCAAAGTCCGAGATTCAGATAAGGGCATAAGACATAAATACTACGGATTCACCATTATTCGTATCTCCAACACTCCAAGACATCAATCGATACATTACCACTAAACCAAAAATAATCATACCAAAGCGTCAACTATCATTCAGAATGTCCAAGTACATCTCAGCTCACAGCAACCCCCAGGGCCCGGGCGACGCCCGACCCACTGCACTTCAAATCGTCCAAGACGAGAACCTCGTCGGCAAGCTCGCCGGAAAGACAGTCTTCATCACTGGCGCCAATCAGGGCGTTGGCCTTGAGACAGCTCGTGCTTTTCACGCAACCGGGGCTAGCGTTTTCCTTGGAGTGAGGGACCTTAGCAAAGGCCAGTACGCCATTGATGACATTCGGGCTTCAGACCCAGCCAACGAAGCACCTCTCCACCTGATTGAGATTTCTCTCGACTCATTTGGCTCGGTGCGAAAGGGCGCGAAAGCCTTTCTCGATCAGAGCAACGAGTTGAACACTCTTGTCCTCAACGCGGGCGTCATGTACACCCCCGAAGGCAGGACTGTCGACGGCTTCGAGACACAGTTTGGCATCAACCATCTCGGACATTTTCTCCTGTTCCAGCTTCTTAAGCCTGCCCTGCTAGCCGCGACTACACCCTCTTCCAATTCGCGTGTTGTCTCCGTCGCCTCGATGAGTCACCGTGCTAGCGAGGTCCGGTTCCATGACTTCAACTTTGACGAACCCAAGTCTTACCATCCTTGGATTGCTTACGGTCAGTCAAAGACGGCCAATATCTACATGGTCAACGAGATCGAGCGACGCTACGGGAACCAGGGCTTGCATGCTCTATCCCTGCACCCGGGCGGTGTTATGACAAATATTCATCAATATGTTGATCCAGAGGTTGGCAAGCTCATGCAAAGCAACGCAGAGCTTATGAAACTCATCAAGAGTCCCGCTCAGGGCGCATCAACTACCATCTACGCAGCACTGAGCAAGGAATGGGAAGGAAGGGGAGGGAGATATCTCAACGATTGCCATGAAGCGGGTCCGGCGGATCCAAAATCCGATACCATGTCGACGGATTGTGGCTACGCTCCCTGGGCCTATGACGAAGAGAAGGCCACCAAACTATGGGTCGAGTCTCTCAAGATGGTGGGCATTGAGGCGGATGCTTGATCTGCAAGTCATCATCATTAGATGGACTAGGCTTTATCAATCGGATCTCTAGAACTGGCAGTTATCACTTTGGTTCGTGTCATCTGTCAACTTAATTGGATTTATATGCTCCATGAGTTTTGGAAGTTGAGCAGTTCAAGTTTGCTCAAGATTTCAGCTTGCAACCAGTTCTTGTTTGTTGCGTCTTCTCCCACGCACTCAGCTGGAGCTTGAATTCAGAAAGTAAGGTATGGGAAGTTATCCCCCTGAGAGCGGCAACTGCATCCAGGATGGCCAGTTACAAAGAACCCGTTGCCGTATCCTCCCAGGCGCCCAGTCCCACATACTCCCATTCCTCGGTGCCCTTGCCCTTGCAGTCATTGACACCGCAATAGTAAGCCGTGTGTATGTGATCCTTCATCGGAGAGATGATCCAGTACTCGCGCGTCCATTTCGATACCTTCAACTTTTCCTTGCTCCTGACCTTGTAGCCTAGGTGCCTGCGGTAGTTCTTGACGCAGATGGTGGCGTTACCTTCCGAGTTGCAGCCGTACGCTTGGGAGGTGCCGGCGGTCCATCCTGTATTCCATCCGCCGCCAAACCAGGCCTCTGAAATTGGAATACCTAACTTTGAGAGTTGTGGGAATTTGAAATTAATCTGGCCCAGGAAGACGGAGGTGTACGTGACGCTGTAGGATTCGGTATGGCCGGTAGTGCATCCGACACTTTCGGTACCATTGCACAGCATTGGGTGCTAGACATCGTCAGTCCTCGGCCTCTATCTTTGTACATGGACGGTTGGAAACATGGACGCGAGGGATGTTCTGGACATACCGATAGAGTTCTGTGTCGCTTCCACTTTATTGGTGAGCCGTCACCGACCAATTTCGTTTCCCATTTTTTTGATCTACTTCTCAGGTCCTTTCTCTTGCTGAGACTCTTCCGATTTGCTTGTTTCCCCTCAATTCCTACCGCTGCCAGGTCCTCTTCCTCGTCCGCGTACGAATCAACCATGAAGAAATCATTGCTGGGGTCGTCGTCGTCGAAGCACTCCATGATGCTGGAGCCCCTTAGTCCTGGATGCGACGGGTCGCGCTTCGCCAGGTGAGACTTGAGTGGGATCACACACTCGGTCACTACATGGGTGCCACTGTAGTTCTGCTTGCAACTGATACCCCCCGAGTTTTCGGGATAGAAATCAACAGAGTAGCGAGTATCTCCCACAATGAGCGATCCGTATCCCTGGTCGCCTGTTTCAAACTCAAGGTCGAGGCCCAGCTCCGAGACAGATACCTTGTTGCCGCACGAGTAGCCGTAGAGGACCTTGTTTTTGTTTTCAATATCCCAGACACTGGTGGACGTCTTGCCTGTCACCTTGTTCTTCTGGAACATGGCCAAGATCGTGCGACGTCCCGTGAAGAAATCGGCTGGGGCCATGCTCTGGGCGGCGCTGGGTACCGCGAGGTTGGCTACCTGTAGTAGTAGAGTGTAAAGCGCGCGCTTCATGGTCGCGATGGAGGTCTTGTAGTGCTGATGTAACAAAATTAAAGCAATAAGCAGCAGTTGGCATACTGAACCTCGACTATCACTTAAAAAGGAGCTGTGCGTGTGAAGAGGGAGGAAAGAAAGAATTTATAGACAACATGTCCATTTTGGCCAAGGTTGACTTTGATTGCTAGGCTGCAAGGTATGGGTACGATGCTTCAGTTGTGTTGTTGTGTTCTCGCTGCAGACACGTCAACACCGGACCATGGCTGTCACGAGGTCGTGTTCTGAAGCAAAGTATCAGATGCACAGTAGCCCTTCGGGCCGAGATCTGAAAGTTTTGAAAGAAGAGACATGGTGTCTCATGAAGAATTGCATTATTGCATCGGGCCTTTCTATAGCTTGCGTTCAGAATGGAGGCGTTTAAGCCTTTCGCCCCGCCACCCGATTCAAAGGGAAAGGGTCAATAGAGGCAGGATGAGCTTAGATTGATGAAGTCAATTCTGATAAACTCACCACAATGATCGCTGATAGGGTCAAAAAGCATCGCCGACAAGGCTCCGGCGGACGAAGAGCACCCGAGAGTCGAGACCGGGGAGGTTGGCCCCTCGTCGGCCCAAGGCCGCAACCCCGCCCGGGGATGCTTCATCCGGAGCACGCCCAGGACGAGAATCGTGGTTCAACTTCGCTCTGATGCGTCGTTGCCTTTGTTATTTGTTTGTTGTTTATCCGCAGAAACATCGCCGCTATCAGGAAGGCAGTCTTCCGGCGTAATTCCACCGATGAGCCCGCTCCAATACCCTCCTTTCTCAATGCCCAGCCAACGTCTAACCCACGTATTGTCGTACAGAGGAGTGATTTTACACTCTGATCTAACCTTCGTTAGCCTTGTCACCACGTGTATGTTTGTTAGTAGAATCACGACTCCACTCCACAGCTCCCGTCTGCTCTTTTCGGGTATCTCTATCCCATTCAACGACAGTGGTGCGAGAAGGATACGGCCTGCCTTCAGCCTTGTGCTTCTTCCTCCACCTTGCTTTCAGACTTGGAACGCAAGAACAAAATCGGAGGAACAATCAGTCTACATCTCCTGTTCCGGAGCAGACTGTCCCTGGGCAACCGATCGCCTGAGTTGAGTGGAACCGGCTTGTTTAAGTCTGCGATGACATCCCCAAGATGCGAAGGTAAGTTGCGTCGGGCAGAGGTCTGGAGAGGTGTGGTACCGAGGGATTCGTTGCAATAGCGTTGGAAGACATTCCCCCGTAAAACTGGGATAGTTGAAGCTTTGGTGAGTCTGGGAGTTCTGGTAATCGGGTGAAGCTGAAGTGAGGATTCGTGGCCCATGGGCAGAGGGCCTGATAGCTATCTTAATTCTCTGTGTCCTCGTTCCCGCTCATCAGGAATGACTGCAAAATGTGGCACATGGCTGAAAGGCTTGGCACATTCGAACGGTCCTTAGCTTTTCACCCTCTGGTGGTGTCTTAGCTTTGAAGTCGAAGAACTGAGTCTGAGTCTGAGACCTGGGACCTGATACCTGAGAACGATTAGATATCCCCCCACCCCTCCAATACGAGGCTCTGAACCACCTCGGTTTAATTATGGTCAGGAATTGCGAGACTGAGGATTAGGTATCCGGCAGTCAATTTCAGAACGAGGCTTTAAGGGTGGTTGTGAGTTGTGACTGCGTGTGTCAGCGAACGTGTCGACATACGTAGCGGGGCTACGTCATTTGAGCCAAAGTGCACTTGGAGTACAGTACGGTACTGTACATAGTGGACAATACAGTACGTACGCTTCCGAGAGGGGAAATTGTTGAGCGACGTGGCTCACCACGTACTGTACCTAGGTCGCTACAGCGCGGAGCACATAGCGGTGGGAGGCGAATTTACAAGAAGAAAAAGCCTGTTGCTCGGTTCCTGGCCCTGTGACGCGGAGGTTGCGACGCTTTGATGCCAAGACCTGATATCTGCACCGCCACAGAGTAGCTGCGCCATACACATCAAGTCCCCAATGGAAGTGTCCCCAAAGTGAGTAGAGGGAACCTGAAAGAAATTCTCTGGTGGCAAATTCAATGTGTTCTAACAATCTTTGGAAATCCCTTGTAGCCGATGCACTCTCTGCCAGATCATTTCGCTTGTGACACTGGGCTTTCTTTGCAGGCCCTGCTACTGTAGGAGTGGGTGTGGCGCAGTAAAGAAAGACATGACGCTAAAGCCCAGCTGATGATGCAGCCTAAAAAGTTGCCTCTCGGGCGCCCAGAAGCTTGGCGGGCCGCGCAAACCGTGCAAACCGTAGCACGGCAGGAAAGGCGTCAGAGGCAACCCAGGAAAGAACGAATCAGTGCCCACGCGTCACCACGTATAAAGACACATGGCAAGAAAGCGCATACGCCTTGGCTGAGACTCTCCCCCTCTTGATTTCTGTATATAATCATACAGCCTGATTTTGCTACTCTTGTTAGTGTTCCTCCTACAACTTCTCGCTGCGAGAGAATGGGCTCTCTGTTCGTCATCCCGCCAGATCAAGACTCCCAGCAAGCTGCTGACTCTCTCTCTCTACTGCTAGGCACGAAATGCGCCCTTCGATCGAGACCTCCCTGGGTGACCAGGGCCTTGCTACTGAGCAACGCAGCCTGCTAGACCTTATCGACAAACTTCAGTTTGCCCAGCTCGACAATGTCAAGCTACCCCAAATCGTCGTCGTCGGCGACCAATCTGCCGGCAAGAGCTCCGTTCTTGAAGCCTTGACCGGAACGCCTTTCCCTCGAGATGCCGGCGCCTGCACCCGGTTCGCGACCGAGATTCGCATGCGAAGAGCCAAGGAGCCCACGCTCAAGGTGTCTATCATTCCCGACAAGACACGACCTTACAACGACCAAGCCCGTCTGCTGCAATGGGGAGGTGACGTCACTGGCGAAACCCCCTTCGACGTGATGATGCGAGATGCCACTGAGCTCATTGCCCCCCGAAGCATTCCCGGCCGATTCGCTGCCAAAGACATCCTCGTCGTTGAAAAGAGCGGTCCAGACATGCCGCTGCTGACCCTCGTCGATCTTCCTGGCCTTGTCCGAGTCGCCAACCGTGACCAGTCCGAGGCCGATATTCAGACCATCGAAACCCTCTCCGAACGCTATATGAAGAGCTCGCGAACCATAATTCTAGCCGTCATCGGTGGCAACAATGACTACGTCCAGGCGCCTATCCTCAAAAAGGCCCGCTACTTTGATCCCACTGGAGCACGCACCATCGGCGTCCTTACGAAGCCCGACATGACGGAGCGAATTGGCCTGGAAGACAAGTTCATCGGACTCGTGACCAACCAGGACAAGGAGAACAACTTTAAACTTGGCTGGTATGTCCTGCTGAACCCTGGACCCGGCGAGCGATGGCAGACACTTGAGGAGCGATCTCAACGAGAGGCTGAGTTCTTCACTCGAGGCAAATGGGCAGCTTTACCACCGGAGATGTGGGGTATTGGTGCTCTTCGTGCCAAACTCAGTACCCAGCTACAGCGACATATTGGCAAGCATGTCAAGACTCTCCGCCGACAGATCCAACAAGCGCTTGAGGGATGTGAAACTCAGCTCAAGGCCATGGGTGTTGGCAAGGACACCCCGGAGGAGATGCGATTCCAGATGGGCGAGCTTTTTACCGCTTCCAACAATCTTGTCACTCCTGCTGTGAACGGCAACTACAAGAACCCCTTTGGCGAGCGATTCTTCGCCAGACAGTCAAGTCCCAAGGGTACGCCATCGCAGAAACTCCGTGCTCGAATCCGTGAGGAAAGCGAGCGCTTTGCGCGGCGGTTCCGACAGCACGGTCGCAAGGTTACGTTCCAGAACAACCAGCCTGCCGGTTCTGCTAACGGTGTCAATGGTGCTCCCAACGGTGCTGCCAACGGCGCTGGACTCCCCGCTGCCGGCACAGTTGGAGACCGCTCCAAGAAGGACTTTGCAGAGTACGAAGTCGAGCCCCTCCTCCGACAGATACGGGGTAACGAACTGCCCCTTGACTCCAACCCTCGAGCCCCTTATATCCTTTTCCAAGACTACTCCAGAAACTGGCCTGTTCTGGCGCAAGAGTACAAGGACAACATCGGCGTAATCTGCAACGAGTTCCTCGCCGATGTCATCGACTATGCCTGGCCGATGCGCATGCGTGATCCTCTCCGCATGCACTTCCTCGAGGTTCAGATGAAGGACCTTATCGAGGGCGCCGACAAGGAGCTTGGTCGTCTGACCGATGACATGGAGCTGGAGGTGCAGCCATTCGACCCTGAGTACGAGGATCGTCTGAGAAAGTGGCGTGCCGACGCCACGGAGAATGGCGGAACTTACACCGAGGCCGAGGAGGTCCTGGAGAAGATGCTCATCTATTACGATCTCACTGCACGCATCTTTACCCGAAATGTCATCACCCAGGTTGTGGAGCGACATCTGCTCCTTGGCATGCTTCGCCTGTTCAACCCTATCGAGATCCTGAGAATGCCAGATTCGACCATCGAGGCCATTGCGGCTGAAAATAAGGAGACCCGGGATCGCCGTAAGGCTCTCCAATTGCAGAAGAAGGCCATCGAAGAGGCTAGGAGCATCTGCGCTAGCCTTGCTATGCGAAGCGAGCTACGGGCGTACGACGACGAGCCAGACGATGAAGTGGCTACGGACGACGACGAGCTGTCACCCCGGGAGGTGTCTCGCCGCCAGGTCGGTGCGCCTCAGAATGGTACACCCCAGAGCGGTCTCCTCCAAGCGCAGCCGGCCCCTCAGCCAGCTCGCACTCACGACTCTGTTCGGCGACCGAACCGCGACAGCCGGGACGAGCGTTCCAACCACGAAGAGCAGCGATCCAGTCGCCCTCCTGTGACGCCTCAGGAGTCTCAGCAGAGCAACCCCTACCGCCAGGAGGCTAGTCGAGACTGGGAGCCTGTGTATCAGCCCCAGCCCCAACAACCCCAGGGTCAGCCGGGGCATGCTCCTCCACCACCACCTCCTCGTCCCTCGAAAGTAGGCCTAGGAGACACCGAGGCTTACTACGAGAATGCCCGTCGGCAGGATTCGTACTCGGAGAGTCCTGGCCGAAGTGAAGGTCGCAGAGAGGGTGCACGACATAGACTTGTGAATGCCATGAGGATGGGTGGAAACTAAGAAGCTGGCTAACATTTGGCTAGACGTGAATTTTGTAATAGAAGGATGAGTGTTGGCGTTTGAGAAACGAAGTTTTTGATATCCTTATCTGATGAAAGCGAGTTTACGACTGGGATTCAGGGCTGCAAGAACGGGCCCGTTTGTATAGATGTAACTTGAATACAAGAGTGATAAAGCCCAATAATTACATTGATTCGTTATTACGTGATAACCGGTGCATCAAGATTGGCAGGTTCATCTCATCTAGTAACAAGGTTAATCTCACCTAGTAACAAGAATGTAAGATGACGATGAGATGGACGTCAATCACAGGCGGTAAGTCGACGCTCAGAACAAGGGAACCCAATCAATCATGCAGGGACAAGGGCAAGGAAATCGCCTTGGAATCCGAATCCTTGGAATCCGAATCCTTGTGCTCATTTGTGGAGTTGATTCTTCTTGTCATGCTCATCTACTCGCCTCGTGTCGCGTGTTTCGTCGTTGCACATGCCTGCAGCCACATCTTGCCCACCTACGTCATACTCACGGTTACACGAGCGATCCGGAAATAACCAAAGGTCGTAACTCAAGGCGCCCATGATGACCATTCTTTCTCTTATTCATACTCTCTCTCTCTCATAACAGCTTTGTATTTGAAATGGTTGGCAGAAGACTCTGGGGCGGCGACGGCTCCAAGTACGACTCAGAGGCTCGGCATCGCGGCGAAGGCTACGTTGGACACGAGCCTCACCATGGACAAGACCAACACCAACATGGCGATCACCCTCGCGATCTCGAAATAGGTCGATACCACTCTTTCGACGGATACAACCAGGGCGCCAAGCGAAGACCCAAGCCGCGCATCCTCAAGTTCCAGGATGCAGCCCGCACCGCCCTCGAAGACGCCCGCCGCGGCGAGATCAAGCGCGCTCTCCTTCATGGTATCGACAGAGACGGTCTTGAGAAGTACCGCAAGACGGATGAAGAGCTCAAGGCGATGGAGAACAAGAAAGTGCGGGCATTCTACGAGGCCCAGAATGAGCGACTGAACGATTGGCTCGAGGTGGACGCTGTGGTCATGGCTATTGCGAATGATGTGCTCGAGTCGATGAATCCGGATCCAGATCATGACGGTGATCAAGAACGCTGTGGAGGAATTCAGCGCGTGGAGGGGAATATTGGCGAGTTGTTGCCTGAGGAGGAGAAGCAAAAGAGGAGAAAGGCGGCTCGAAGGGCGAACCTGGCCATCAATATCAACGTGGTGGCCAATGTCCTGCTCCTCGCAGCTAAGATTTTCGCCGTCTTCACCACGGGGTCGCTCTCGTTGGTAGCTTCGCTGGTTGATTCGGCGCTGGATTTGCTCTGCACGCTCATCGTCTGGTCGACAAGTCGTCTTGTGCTCTGGCGACTTCAAGCGATGCAACGTCGATTCCCCGTTGGAAGACGCCGCCTCGAACCGCTGGGCATCCTAGTCTTCTCCATCATCATGGTCATTTCTTTCCTCCAGATCCTTCAAGAGTCGTTCTCAAGACTGCTGCCTCCTCATGCAGAAGCCGAGATGCTCAGCTGGGCTGCCATCGGCTCTCTTCTGGCCACCATCGTCCTCAAAGGGGCCATCGGCCTCGGATGCCGGCCCATCAAGACGAGCCAAGTCCAGGCTCTTGTCCAGGACTGCAAAACCGACGTCATCTTTAACACACTCTCTCTTCTGTTCCCGCTCATCGGCTACCACGCCAACGTCTGGTGGTTCGACCCCGTCGGCGCAGGTCTCCTCTCGCTCTTCATCATCTACGACTGGGGCCACACGTGCTTCAACAACGTGGTCCGCCTCTCAGGCGAGGCTGCCGATGACCACACCCTCAAGAAGCTGATCTACCTCGCATACCGGTTCGCGCCCGTGGTGACGGGGTTCAAGAACGTGACGGCGTACCACGCGGGAGACGGTGTATGGGTCGAGTTTGATGTGCTGCTGGATGAGAAGACGCCGTTGAATAGATCGCATGACATTGCCGAGACGTTGCAGTATTGCGCTGAAGGCTTAGTTGAGGTCGATAGAGCGTTTGTGACGACGGATTATGCGGCTTCGGGGCCGCTTGGCCATGCGTTAGACTCCGAGTGGAATCATTGAGGTACATGTCGAAGGAGGGGGTAGAGCACCTGCTCGTTAAAGAATTCATGTGGATATAACTCAATGACCATGAGGCTGAATATTGTTCAAGTTCCATGAGCTTGTGGACCCTGACTTACACTGAGGACCTTGATGTCCGTGATGCAATGCCCATCAGGGTAGCGATTTAACATGAGCAACACCATTGTTCAACCAACTGGAAGGTTCCAAATGGATAACTTCAGAGTGGCCATAAAGGTTCTCATCCGTGCCTGCAGTAACGTCAATATGGAGGGGGGTGAGGGGTTGAGGCAGGAAGGAGTGTTGAGGGTAGCAAAGAGAAGGGACGTTTATAGCCAGCATCCGCCTTCAGCTGCGAGGCTCTCCGAGTCTTACTCCCGAGTACCCATTTATCAGTACTTTGAAAACCAGATATTGAGAGTAAAAACACCATGGAGTCTGACTCGGTCCAGGTAGAAGAAGACATCTACGATGTCCTCATCGTCGGCGCCGGCCCCTGCGGCCTCGCCATCGCATCCCGCCTCCGCGAGCACACGCCCGCCGCGCTCTTCACCGACGAAGAGCACCGGCGGTTTCACTGGATCAGCAAGTACGGCAACAAAATGACCCTCAAGCACGCCCGCAGCGGGAAGATCTCCAGCGGCCGCAAGCCGACGCGGCAGCCCGACTACAAGATGCTCGTCCTCGACGCCGACGATGGCAACTGGATGGGTCGCTGGAACAGACTCTTCAAGATGTATGACATCTCACACTTGAGGAGTCCGATGCTGTGGCATGTTGATCCGCTGGATCGGGATGCGTTGCTGGCGCATGCGTATGCGAATGAGCGGGAGGATGAGCTCGTTGAGATTCGCAACTGTGTTGGCAAGGAGGTTAGCAAGCATGCTAGGAAAAAGTCGACAGGGCAGCGGCTATGTGGCAGAAGGTCAGAGACTAAACTGCCACGCCATATTGAGTTTCGACAAACTAATTCGTTGTGTAGAAAGGAAGCTCGTGTCGACATCAACTTGAGGGAGCGAAACGACTACTACAACCCTTCCGCATCCCTATTCTGGGACCACTGCGAAAAGGTCGCGGCTCGGTACAGACTGGGCCCCGATATTATCCGCAAGGAAGCCCTCGAGCACCTCGACTACGGCGAAGTCAAGGGTATCTCGATTGACGGGGAGAAGCTTTTCACTGTAACATCCAACAAAGTCCGGCGATATGCTCGTACCGTGGTGCTGGCGGTTGGCCCGGCAAACGTCGCAAAGATCCCTCGTATCCCTTCCATGCCAGCGGTAGAAACCCTTCCCCAGGCATGCCATAGCATGCACATCTCCGAGTTCCCCGACCCGGTGGTCAAGAACAGGATGGCTGCGCGGAAACCGACAAACATCCTCGTTGTCGGCGGCGGCCTTACGTCGGCACAGCTCTCAGACCTGGCCATCCGAAAAGGCGTCACCAAGGTCTGGCACCTCATGCGGGGACCGATGCGGATCAAGCACTTCGACGTGTCTTTAGACTGGATGGGTAAGTACAAGAACACGAAGCATGCGCAGTTCTGGTACGCCGATTCGGACGACGAGAGACTCGAGATGATCAAGGATGCCCGAGGAGGGGGCAGCATCACTCCCCTGTTCCACAAGCGGCTGAAGAAGCACCTCGCTACAAAGAAGCTCGAGGTCCTTACCGAGACGAGCCTCGCAGACGCAAAGTTCGAAGGAGTCGACGGCAACGGCACGTGGACCGTTCAGACAAGCCCGCCCGTCGAGGGCCTGCCGCCCATGGACTTCCTCTACTTCGCAACTGGCATCCAGACGGACTTTACTTCACTGCCGTACCTGAGCACCATGTTGGAAAAGTTCCCTATTGAGGGCCGCGGTGGTTTCCCGTGCATCAACGACGACCTCATGTGGAACGACGACGTGCCGCTCTTCATGATGGGGAGGCTGGCTGCGCTGCGACTTGGACCTGCGGCGCCGAATCTTGGAGGTGCTCAGATTGGAGCTGAGAGGATTGCTTGGGCGATTGAGGATCGAGTTTCTCGTCCGGGGGCGGAGGAAGGACATGATGAGAGCCAGAACCACCACAGAAAGGGATATCTTTCGGGGCATGGGAATATGTATAGTTCTTTGGTGTGTGAGTGAGGTCTAACGACAGCAGCTCTGTAGCCCATAGCATGAGCTCATAGCATGAGCCCATAGCATGAAGAGTGACTCAACATTAAGCACATATTGATATACCTCAAGCAAGTTCAATCCTTGTCTTCAGCCCTAAGACAGGAAACCGACCGGGGTCTCCCGTAATCCAACCCACTGATCGGCCGATCCAACGCGGCAATTCGCTCGCTCGGATATGCCCCACAGCCCCGCCGATCCCCCGTCGCGCGGAGGTTAGGTCCGGCACTGCCCCAAACACCAAGCCTCCATCATGTGTCGCCATATCCGGCATCTCGTTCTGCTTCAAGGCACATTGGAAACTCTTTCTTCTCACCATCAACACTCTACTCTACTCTACTCTACACATATAGATGGAATAACCGGCGTGGACTAGGTAACACCAATGGCTCGAACTGGCATCCAGAAAGTGAAAACAGGCTGTATAACGTGCAAGTACGTCCACACTCGACCCCCGAGGCCCATCGTCCCTCGAGGCCCACAGGGCATGCCATGCACGACGTCGTCCACTGACACAGGCCCATCAGAGCCCGCAAGGTCAAATGCGATGAGACATGGCCCCAGTGCAAGAGATGCACATCCACCGGCCGCACATGCGACGGCTACAGGGCGCCCCCCACCGGTTCGTTCTCGTGGGACGTGCTGCTTCGCGCCCAGCCGCGGCTCATGCCCGTCACCAACAGCCACGAGGTGCGCAGCTTGTCCTTCTTCCATCACGCCGTGGCGCCCGTGCTGTCGGGCCCGTTCGACGGCTCGTTCTGGACCCATCTCGTCGCGCAGATGACGCACGCCGAACCCGCTGCGCGGCATGCTGTCTTGGCCATCAGCTCCCTGTTCGAGGGCTTTGAGCCCGGCGCACCGGGGCCGGGGCCGAAGGTGGATGCGTTTGCCATCTTCCACTACAACCAAGCTATCAAGCAGCTTGTGCAGGGTCCTACGCTGGACATGGACCTCGTCCTCCTTGTCTGCGTCCTCTTCATCTGCATCGAGTTCTTGCGAGGCAACCGTGAAACGGCCATCAAGCATGCTACGTACGGTGTTCGACTGCTCAATTCTGCGAGACAGAGCTCGCGATTTGCGGCAATGTTCTCCCAAATGAGCATCTTCCCACTCTTCTTTGTCGATCAGGGTGTCGACCTCCCCCAGCTCGCCAACAATGCTCCAACCAACCCCGTCTTCCATAGTCTGATGCAGGCACAGCATGCCCTGGACTGCCTCTGTATTCGGACGTTAAGGCTCATACGCGCGGGGGCCCCGTACCGATTCCAACTCGTCCGCGGGGCCCCGCCGTCAACGCTGGTAGATGAGCAGCGCCAGTGCAGCAGCGACTTGGAAGCCTGGGGCAGAGCCTTTGCAAGACTCCAGGTTTCCCGCTCCGTCGGCCATCATGAGGACACGACGTCCCTGGCGCTCAAGACGCGGCAGACGCTCTGCAAGATCTGGATTGCAGAGTGTCTAACATCCGGAGAGATGGGCTACGACGCTCTCAAGCCGGACTTTGAAAGGATCGTGCAATGGGCTCGGAAAGCCGCAGCGAATGCCGACGCGCTCTCCAAAAGCCGACCCAAGTTCATGTTCGACATGGGGTTCAATCCCATGCTGCACTTCATTGCCATCAAGTGCCGCTACTTGCGTCTTCGCATGGAAGCACTGGCACTGCTGCGGAAGCTCTCGTGCGCAAGGGAGTCGCTTTGGGATGCGTCGCTGATGTACGACGTCTCGAAGCGCATCATTGAACTCGAGCACCATGTTGACCTTTCATCGGATGCAGGGCAGCTGACGATGGATGATGAGCCACTGCCGCCGGACTCGAAGAGAATAAGAGGCTTCCTCATGGAAGAGAATAGCGAGACGCCATTGTGGGATAGTAGAGAGACATCAAAGAGACAGCTAGTCAACTTTGTAGTGTGGAGTCCTGGGGGCGGCGTTGCGTTCCAGAGGGACTTTCTCGCAGGGTATGAGGCCTCTGTGGGGGAAGCTAAAACCACAGGCTGAAGATCTGGCAGTGTTGCACCGATAATGATTAATGGAATAGAATAAGTATTAGCGGAATATTTTGTCCATCTTCAACCTGGGGTCTGGCCTGAATAAACGCGTACACTGTAGACTGATAGCGCCTTACGGCACAGCTCCAAGAATAGACGATGAAACGCCTCACAAAACTGGGGCAAATGCGAATCTTATCTCGGACCTTGTTAGGCGCTGTGTCGTAGGGCTGAGCAACTGACCCGAGCATCTCAGATGCGAGCCCCCTGGTCGCAATTGGCCATGCTTATTGGCCGGCTCGCAATCGACTTGCGAAGCTATGGGATGGGAAAGCTTGTCACCTCGGACTTGGATGGCAGAAGGTGTTGAAAGTCAGATAAAGATATAAGGCTGCTCTTGGCCGGCTTCTTTGGCAAACTAATCAGACTCATCATTCATTCCATTCGAATTCCATCATGCATTTCAACACTCGAACATTGCTCCTCCACCTTCTCGCCGCATCGGCGGCCCTGTCAGCAGCCATCCCCGCAGCGTCTCCAACCCAAACCCCGACTCCTGCCACCCTCGCAGCTCGGGCAGAGAAGCCCACGACGGCGCCCACCGGCATCTTCACAAAAACAAAGCACGTCACCATCAGCGGCGTAACAAACGACCATGTCACAATCCCCGCCAAGACCATCGAGATTGCCATCCCAACATGCATCCAGACCCTGACTCCTGATGAGAACGGCCATCTCCCGCCAGGATCGTGCGGCGCGTTTTGGCACTACTACCCCAGCTTTGGCGCTGCGGTGACCTTTGCTTTCCTGTTTGCCGCGTTGACGGCCGTGCATGTCTGGCAGGCTGCCAAGTACAAAAAGGTCCGTACGTTTTCATGGCATCTCTCCCAGCTGAAGCTGACCAACTTGCAGAGGTGGTCTTGGGTAATCATCATGGCGGGTATCTGGGAGACGATGGCCTTCATCTTCCGGGCCGCAAGCACCCGGTATCAGCAGAATAGGGGAGTCTACCTGGTGTTCCAGATATTTATCCTGCTTGCTCCAATCTGTATGTCGTCCAAGCTGTCCGTCTGTCAAGATATGTCGCTGACCATCATCAGGGGTGAATGCCTACGCGTACATGACGCTGGGCCGAATGGTCTACTACTTTCTTCCCTCCCGCTCCGTCTTCCGCATGCCAGCCGCTACCCTCGCCGCTGTCTTTGTTGGCCTCGACATCATCTCCTTCATAGTCCAGCTCGTCGGCGGTAGCATGGCAGGCCCTGGCTCGCCTCCCGAGGATCAGCTGCGCGCCATCCACATCTACATGGGCGGCATCGGCCTGCAAGAGTTCTTCATCCTCGTCTTTGTCAGTCTGTGCATCCAGTTCCAGCGCAAGATGCACAAGCTCGACGGTCCTGGCCGAGGCTTCAAGCACTTCATGACCTCGCCGTGGGGAATGCTGCTCTGCACACTGTACTTTTCGCTGGCCATGATCTCGGTCCGAATCATCTACCGACTCATCGAGTTCTCCCGCGGCAAGGGCCAAGACAATCCCATCACAACCCATGAGGCCTATTTCTACATCCTAGAAGCCGTGCCCATGTTCCTGGCTCTGCTTGCCTACAACATTATCCACCCGGGAAGAATCATAACTGGCCCTCACTCCGATATGCCGGGTTTTGTCTCGACGATCAAGAACAAGTTCTCCAAGAGCAAGGGCAAGGAGCTGCTGGATGACCGGAGCGACAGCGAGGTTGAGCTGAACCCCGGGTGGGGGATGCCCCGGATGGCGGATCACTACAATCGTTGATCGCTGGGACTGTAAGCGATGGCCCTCAATAGACGCTTTATGTTCAAAAACGAAACAAGTCTGCTTTTTTAGACGACCCGGATCGGAGGTTAGAAACTTGATATGGGAGAGTTGGGGCGTTTGGGGTGGCTCTTGTATGAGTAGGAGTTGGCCATGTACTTTTCGCTATAGAACCATGATTTGAAGAAATGCCCGGACACGAGGTACTCTTATTGCTTTGGCATTACTGTCGGGGTCAATGACACTCCAAGACCTCAGGCCCATCAACTTTGACCAAGACTCTCAACACGGACGTCTCATCTCTTTATGCCTGCATTGCCATCTGCAAAGATGGGTCATGTGGATCTTCGATTAACACGATCGCAGACCATCTAGACTGTCAATGCAACGCCAGGCATCTGCGGCGATCTGCCCAAAGAAGACGCCAATACATCTCCCTTCAAACCAAAGATCAGCATGTCTTTTCATTCCGGCTCTTTCGTAGTTGCATTCCGCTCGCACGTGTGCTGCAAGCCGTAAGTGATGTCATCGGCTTTGACGTCACCATGTCGATGAGCTTAACTGGAGCTCCTTAGCTCAGCTCCGAGAAGCTTGCAACCAAGAAACTCAGCATCTTTCACATAAAAAGAAAGGCAAAAAGGACTACTCCAGACCAAGAATCGAACAATTTTGACAGACTGCCAATCCCAATCACGAAAATGCGCTTCATCAGTACACTCCGCCCTACCGCGCGCATCGCGCCGCGTCTCACATCCTCCACCATCCGTCCCTTCCACCAAACACGCATCCTCCGACAAGACCAAAGCTCTCAAGACAAAGATGGGAGCTTCATCGATGGCCTCGCAGGAGGCAGCGCCAAGGGCCGCACCGGCGGCGGCGAGAAGCTCGAGGCCAGCTCTTCCAACGCCCCGCCGCAGCCCAAGGTCTCGAACCAGAGCATCCCCGGCAGCAGCCAGACCGACACGTTGACTGAGGAGCAGAAGCGCGAGGTGGAGGAGCATAACAGGGACTTTGACAAGAAGCATGATCGCGGGAACCAGGCGCCTGATGACAAGGTTGATAAGAAGTTTTGGGGTGGAGAGCGGCATGGAGGGAAGGAGGAGGAGGGCAACGCTGAGCCACCCAAGGAGAAGAAGTGAGAGAGGTTAAGCCGAGAGAAAAGGACTCGCCGTTGCATCTTGTACAGTAAACGCATGGTGTCTGTGATGAATAAATCGACCACGGGGAATATGAGCCTTTGAATGTCCTTCCTTCTACTAGGTCCCGAGACGCCCTCTAGTATTGGGCTAACTTGAGAAAACGGTTGGTTATTAGACTGGAGGATAGCAACCCTCCGAAGAACCTATGAGCAATTCATTGTGATCCTCGTGACCAAAAATTAAGAGAGATGCGAGGCAGCGAGATGCGGGACATGATGGCTTTAAAGATGACAACCGGTCAGGCACGGGCGAGCCACCATAGATACTGCGAACCAAGCCACCTCCTTCGGGTATTTTGCGGATAACACGGTTAACCAGGCCCCCCCTCCAAGTCGCCCGACTGGCCGTTGAGTCAAATAAGCTAAGTGGGCCACATACAGTACCAGACTAAGAAGACACAGAGAATGTGAGTCGCAATTCTGTCTGTACCCAATCATATAGCGCGCGGCCTTTTGCGACAAGGCGAGCCGTGCTGGTCCGCCGTGTTGATCTAGTCTATGTTTGGCCAATGCGAGCAAGTGATCCCAATCTGGCCATGCTCCCCCGCCTTATATCTTATGGGGCGGCGAGGGCCTTGTTGCCAACAGGTGTATATTTCAGCTGTGTTGCATACGAATGGCCCTCACAGGTGTTCCCGGGTGGTTCTCTCACTATAAATAAAAGCCGTTTGTCTCAATCTCAACATGTTCATTCTGTTCATGCTCCCCAGGGCAATGCACATTCATCAATACCTTCTTCTAGCCATTCTTATTCACTATGCAAGACCAGCAACATGTTCGAGTCCATCGGGATGGTCAACCAACACCCAGCCCCAAGCACCAGAGTAGCATGTACTCGGACCAACTGAATTCTTGGTTGCTCCAAGACCACAAGGAGATGCCATGGCATAACCTTGCCTCCGTTGCTGCGCCCTCCAACGCAGAGGAGATGACATACTCCAGCTCGGACGAGGTGCCTTCCTCGAATGCTGCCACCCAGGGCAGTGCTAAGTAAACCGTCCATGTCTTGGGCATCAGTGTGTCCCAGTGCCAAAAGTACAGCGACTCTTTGCTCATCAACCCCAAGCACAGACAAGAATGCTAACATGAACAGATCAAATCCCATCTCGACATGTCGTCTTCACTGGCCATATGGTGCACTAGTATCTTGTGTCTGCTGACACGTTCACAAAGGCCCCGGCCCAAGCCCCCGAAGCGAACGCGATCTGATACAATAACGGCGCCAAGGTGCATGTTGAGCGTAGGAGCAAGAGGATTGGTCTGAGCCTCAGTCGTACTGTATTCATCATGCAGTCGAGGGAGACTTGCACTGTTCTGAAAGAAGCTGAACCTGTGAAAGCTTGTTAGCCTTCTGAAGATGTGGGCATAGCCAGATACAGGGTGTGGGCTCAAGTCATATCAGATAAACTTATAAAATGGGATCATACAAGGTGTTGCCTTGTCAAATACAATCTAGCGTGAAGTTTGGTTCATCATTTGGAAAGGGAGGTGGGCTCATAGCGAAAACACAAGGACTTACTCAACTGCAGGTTGCTCATCCGATATGCCAACAACTCGTGGCTTCAACATCTCAATTAAGACTCAAGAACTCGTAAAAGTTATTTCCCCCAGCTCGTTTTCGTCAGGATTGATCAAGGGCCATAATCTTTAGGGCCTGGCAAGTCCTGGAGATGCAGAGGATCCGAAGATCTGACCAATCGTCCCGCGAATCTGGTCGACAAGCGCCTTGATCATGCCCTGAGGCTTGCCCCTTCCATCAAGTCCATGGACAGGCTCAGTCCCCATGGTCGGGAGAACATTGTCTCCAGCAGACAGACTGACGAAAAGCGCGAATGGCACCAGCCAGACGCATAGACCAAAATACGAGGCGATCTGCGCGAAACTGGGCACATCTGCTTTATCGTAGTACGACGTCCGCTGGTACGCTCGCGCCTGCGTGTCGGAAAAGTGTCGGAACCAGACATAGTGATTGACCAGCACAAGAGCTGGGACTTGTCAGCGAAGCTCAATGTTGGGGAACGGGGAAACATACCACAAGAGGCGATAAAGAGGGGATCAGAGAGCTTCACAAAGGGGAAGCGTCTCATGTTCCCCAGGTAGATGACATGGGACACAATGGTCAAGATGGTAGCCCAGAAGGGGAGCCCATCAACCAACCAGAGGATGGCCTGAATGACAATGACAGCGTAGATCAATCGCGTCAGGAAGCGCTTCGCGGTCACGCTGTGCTCCTCAACAAGCTCCGACAGATAGTAGAGGCCCGAGGCAATTGCCAGAGTCAAGAAGCAGAAGCCCATAAGGGTTCCGGCGTAGCCAACAAGAGGTAGAATCCACATGGTTGCGTTTGGTGAGAGTCGCCAGCGCGTAAGTTTGGGGTTCACATGTTGGAGGAAAATTAGATGCGAGGATGCTTGTGGAAAAGCTGGCAGGCATTTCTGAGGACACGTTCAGGGATTGTTTTTGCCAATCGCAGCTCGCTAATTTGTCTCTTCCCGGGCTTTATTTCTTCCGCTCCGATGCAGGGGAGTTGCGGATCTAGCTTATCGATAACCACAAAAAAGTCGGAATCTTTGCCTCAACACCAGAAACCCGGCGATAAGAGGCAGCTTGAAGCGCCGATTTCTTCTTCTTTTTACGTGCTCTTCAGTTTGCTGTTCTGTATAGACCAGACTCTCCCTAAACAGCGGCCTCGATCAATTGACAACACCATGTCTCGTCCTGAAGATACCCTGTATGCGACCAGAACCCCGCCATGATGCCCCTCAAGCTCACAGAAACCCAGTGCGGCCGACGTCCACTATGACGATACCGAAGCCCGAAAGTATACGACGAGCTCGCGAATCCAGAACATCCAAGCTTCGATGACGAGGCGAGCTCTAGAGTTGCTCGATCTCAAGTCGCCCTCCCTAATTCTCGACGTTGGTTGCGGAAGTGGACTCTCCGGCGAGATCCTCTCGTCGCTCGACCCCGAGGAGGGCGGCCCTCACACCTGGATCGGAATGGATGTGTCGCCGTCAATGCTGGATATTGCGCTTCAGAGAGATGTCGAGGGCGATTTGATGCTGGCAGACATTGGCCAGGGCGTGCCTTTCCGAGCGGGCTCTTTCGACGCTGCAATCAGCATCTCAGCCATCCAATGGCTATGCAGTGCCGAAACCAGCGACACATCGCCTGCTGGCCGACTATCGCGATTCTTCAACGGACTTTACGCCTCGCTCAAGCGCGGCGGTCGAGCTGTCTGCCAGTTCTACCCCAAGAACGACCAGCAAAGGAACATGATCACCCAAGCGGCCGTCAAGGCTGGCTTCGGCGCCGGTCTCCTTGAGGACGATCCCGGTACCAAGAATGTGAAGCTGTACTTGGTCCTCACTGTTGGAGGTGGCTCACTCGAGGCCAGGGGTGGTGACATCACCGGTGTGATCGACGGCATGGACGGCATCGATGTCCAGGACGCGAGGAAGGCAATCAAGAGCAACAACACGGCCATGAAGCAGGGCAGCAAGGCCTGGATCGTCAAAAAGAAGGAGCAGATGGAGCGCAAGGGCAAGGTTGTCAAGGCGACTTCCAAGTACACGGGACGAAAGCGACGGATTGCATTCTAAGCAACAATTTGATGATCGCAGTCATTTGCATAGTACGGCGTTGGTGGTGGAAAACCGGTTCATTAGACCCTCCCTCAATTATGAGAACCAGATACCCTTTACTCAATTCCTCGCGTTCGATGCCCATCTGCTTCATCGCAATACCAACTGCGGTCCGCACCACAACACAATACCTGGTGAAGCGTCGATGACAGCATTCTGTTGTGCAATCAATGACAGACCGGATTCGCTCCAAAGGCATATCAGCACGTACGCCTAGACGGCTGGCCAAAACGCCTCCTCTGCAAGAAGGACATCCCGCCACTTGGGTTCCGCCCGTTTGAACAGTTGCGCCTTGGATTCCTCGCCTTGCCGCTCAGCTTCCTTCGCAGCAGCTTCGTCAATGATGCGCCCCAGCTCGTCAACAAAATCCACAAATTCCTTGCTCGTCCAGTTGTTGATAAACTCCTTTCTCAGGGCGCCTCCATCTGAATCCTTGCTGGGATCCTCCTGCGCCGTGAGCTGCGCCTTTGCCCATGACCAAGCGTCCAAGTAGCATCTCTCGGTCCCCCAGTACACCACTGCGGCTTCGAGCCAAGGGAGCACGTCGCCTTCATCTGCGGACACGGAGTGGAACAGGGCTTCCCACCGGCGGAGCCCATCCAGCTTGGTGCCTGAAGCAACACGGCCATCGGCTTGCGTTTCAAGGTTGATCTCGATGCCGTAATCAGCCGCTGTGTCGATAAAGAACTTCTCTTCTCGTCGGATGTTGACCAGAGCGCCGATAATCCAGTCCAGAAGCTTGGTTGTTGCTGCAGGATCTTCCCCGCGCTGAGCCGTGTCAGGATACTCGAGGAAGCTCAACCAGCGGCCGAGGCCGCGACAATAGCTGTGGATATAGAGTCTATCATTGGCAAGCCACCGGCCGAGAGTGTCCTTGGAGGCTTTGCCGTTGGCTGCGAGTCGAAGGAATTTGGACTGAGTTGCCCGCTTGTATCCTCCCTCGTCCGAGGTGAGGAGTTGTTGAGTCAGAGAGTAGGGCGACATAATGCTGCGTACGTTCACTTAAGTCTGGTGGAAGTGGAGATGCCTTCAAGCCCAAGTAGTGGGCAGGCTGACGAGAGCGTTGGCAATCAGCAATTATGTCATTCAAACTGTAACTTGCGGTCTAAAGTTCTTCCATTCTGCAGGCTTGCCATTTTTCGCATTGGGGTACAAAACCAAAGCGATCTATCTCGCTGCCCTCAGTGATATAGTCCTAAGCCCATGACGTTTTGAGGCTTGCGGCTAGTATCGTCGCTTAGATGTAGGTTGGCCCCAACGTAGCGGTTTGGAAGAAGGCTCTAGCCCCAACTCAGACGCTTTGCATTGAACTATTCCCTTTTACGGAGGGGAAGAGTCTCTGATTGGAGAGCCGAGGTTTCAATTGCCGAACCGATACACACAAAGACGGTCATGACTCACCCGGTAAGTTTGCTGTTTGGTCGTTACTGGGAAAAGTAGGTCGTCGTGTGAGGGAAGCGTCTTTGTGTCGTTCCCCTTCAATGCTGTTAAATAGAAGTTTCAAGGTCATTTGAATAAACACGCAGTTTCATGTAGACATTTATCCTTGTTTCAATTCCTATTCGTATTCATATTCAAATAACTGCCACCAATGCGATACTCACTCCTTGTCTGTCCGTGCCAGACGTCAAGATCTCATCGACAAAGACGCCCTTAGCACACGACGATTTCAACCCCGAGACGATAGAACTAGGATTCCCAAGCCAATCAAGACAAGTTAACTCGATGTTCTCAAAACGGCAAAAGAGATGGATCTCGCTGGCAACCTCGTTCGCCGCCATGTTCTCAACCCTGAGTAGCTTCGTCTACCTCCCTGCACTGACACCAATCTCCAACGACCTCAATGTCTCGTTAACATTGATGAACTTGACGGTTACGGCTTACTTGGTGGTAGCAGGCATTGCACCCGCGTTCATGGGAGACATCGCCGACCAGAGCGGACGGAGACCAGTGTACATTCTCATGTTTCTGCTCATGCTGGGCGCGAACTTGGGAATGGCAAACTTGACCAAGTGGAGTGTCTTGTTGGTTTTGAGAATGTTACTGAGTGCTGGTGCTTCGGGTGCGGTGAGTGTTGCGTATGGTGTAGTTGCGGATATCACGACGGCTGGGGAGCGAGGGTCTTTCATCGGGACCATCTTCCTCTTGTAAGTAGTTGTCGCCCCAGTCGGTGCAACTGCAAGATACTTGGCTGATGGCAAATAGCACGACGATGGCACCAAGTCTCGGACCTGTGCTGGGGGGCATCTTTGCAGAGAAACTAGGCTGGCGCTGGATCTTCTGGTTCCTGTCTATCCTCACCGGAGGCACGCTCCTAGTGCTGGCACTCTTTCTCCCAGAGACACAGAGAGAGATAGTCGGTGATGGAAGTATGCCACCAAAAGGGATTTACCGAAGTTTATTGTCTGCTAGAGCAAGTATAGGGGCGCCTCGGCAGCGGAACGAGGCCGAGGGCACTGCTTGTGGTGACAAGAGGGTTTGCCGATTCCCTAATCCATTGACCTGCCTTCCGGTACTCGCAGACCGGGGATCTCTGTTTGCGATATTGATCGGAGCCTCGATGTATGTCAATGTCATGACTCTACAGACGTCGCTTGCATCGTTGAGCTTCGAGATATACGGCCTGAACTACCTCCAGGCGGGCCTCGTCTACATCCCAGCAGGGGTTTCCTCAGCGGTGTCGGCGAAAGCTGCAGGTAAGGGTTAAACAATCATGTTGACTCTGCCTGGGTAGCTGATGCGTGACAGGCAAGTTTCTTGACTGGAATTTCCGTCGGACTCAACGCAGAATGGGTATTGAGGATGTTGGCAGCGTGAATGGGATTGAAGGATTCCCTCTTGAGCAGACACGTCTTGGAGGAGCATATCTACTCACCGTCATCAGCGCATTGACGACTGTGGGCTATGGGCTGGTGGTCGAGTTCAAAACGGTGAGTTTTGGTTCCAGTATCAGACATTGCCCAAGTTTTCTAGAACTCAACTCACATGGCCAAGCACATATCATCCATGCTGGTCATGCAAGCCCTCGCCGGTCTCTCAGCGGGAGCCTTGTTCACTGTAAGGCACCCTATGCAAGCAATGGAACCCAGCGTGTCATGTTCATGCGACTGATGACTGATGGGCGTAGATGACGGCAACTCTCATAACGGACTACAACACGCATCGCTCCGCAACAGCCCAGGCGGCATCAAACCTCATCCGCTGCTTGGGCGCGGGGGCAGGGACAGCGTCGTTGGATCCGCTCATCCGCGCCGTTGGATCTGGCTGGGCATTCGCGATCTACGGCATCCTGGTCACGCTGCAGGTGCCTCTGATCTGGGGATTGAAGAGACGCGGCATCGCCTGGAGGAGGAGGAAGGGGATGGGGTGAGACAATGAAAGGTGAGGCCCATATTCGGAGCCAGATCCGGCCGCCGACAGGGATCTTCACCCGTAGCCGACAGGGATCATTTACCTGTAAGCCACCTGTAAGCCCACTTGGTTTAATGAGCATTGCATGGGTCTCCCCACAGAAAGGGGCCTGGCGCGGCTCGGGGGTGACAGCGTGCCATGTCTGCTCCCTAAGCCTGAATTATTAAAGGGAATGAAAATTGCATTGTTTTGGATATGGAATGGGCGGTTTCAGTTTGACTTCTTCCTTGGGGCCTGAATTCCATGCCCGCGGGGAGTTTCACTGTAGATTAGGGCCTAAGGTTAGAGGCTACTGCTGAGCAGAGTCTACAGTACTACTGTACGGATAGAGATTTGAGAAGGCAAAGTGAGTACCACGGCCCAGGTACTAGCTTCTCAATCGGGCACGCATCCGCCGTGACAAGAACCCTTTGAGGCCTAGACTCCTTTGAGGCCCAGACTCCCTTGAGGCCTAGACTTTACCGTTCGTATCCGCTGTAACTTGTAAGCTTGCGCCGTTTTCCCGGGCGCTTCTAGAGCCCGAGGCCCGAGCCGGTCTTGCTGTTGCTGTACTGTAATGTAAGCTGTCACGAGGTCGGTCCTTTATCTCGTCCTGACAGGAGGCCCTGACAAGGGTTGACTCTCCATGCTCCAAGCTCAAAGGGGGCTGAGCTCTCTGAAACAAGGATCTCAAGGCCCGTCTGCGTGGTATGTTCCTGGAACTAGCGACATAAAGGGATGGATGCATGTCATCTCATCGTCAAATGCCATGGTCAAGGGTGGCCGAGATTGTTTCCCTCCCGTCCTTCCGCCTCGCCCTTCATGTTCTGGTCCTGCTCTGCTCCGACAAAATCGCCAACTGAGCTCTTTTAATTGCTCATCGTTTTCAAGACTTGATCTTTGATTTATCTTTGATTCATCTTTGATCTATCTTTGATTTAATCGCCAAGTGCCTCGTCATCCCATCATGGCTCCCGACTCAAGTACGGCAGGGGATTGGGACGTCACGCGAGTGGTTGCTCGCGCCGCCAAGGAATCATGTCGCAACGACCAAGACTCCAACACTTGCGAGAAGCCTGCGCTCTCAACAGGGCAAACATTCGTCATCCTCGTCGCTGCTAGGTAGGCCCTTCTCTTCGACAACCGGCGCATCATTGTTCATGAGCGTCCAACTGACCTGGCGACGCAGTGCCGTGGTTGTGTGCATAATCATCAGCTGCCTCTGCTTCCTGCACCGAAGACGCCAACGCTTGGACAGGCTGGAAGACGCAAAGGGTGTCCAAGAGTTGGATGACTACGGCATGGCGCCCTCGCCGCCCGCAAAACACTCTTCGCCCATGCCTCAAGCGCCTCCGCCCACCTACGAAAGGTCGCAGGATCGCAAAGCCGACGACGGTTGGAAGAAGCCAAGAAGGGATTCCGAAGACTCTTTGACGCCCTCCCTTCGCCAAGCCATGGGAGTGGCCCCTCGCGATACTCTTGCCAACAAGTAGTTAATTGCGCAGCCGCGCAAAAGGCGTGACACGATTTCAACGAGGGCGTTTGGGAGCTTGGCAACCACCTTTCACGGCGTATCGGCTTCTTGGTTCTGGTTCTTGGTTCTTGGTTCTGGGGGAAAAGGATGAGTGATTTACTGTATTCCATCGTCCAACTTACATCCACCTTTTGTGCATTACTAGCGGCAGGTCTTCAACCCCAATTTGAGCGTGTTCCTTTACTGAGAAGATGGAGCTTCAATCGTACTGAAGTGATCGGCGCTTGGCTGACTCCGCACTTGTCGGGTGGCGCCTCCAGCCGACTTGACATCGCGACTGCATACTTCTTGACACTGAACTGAACCCCCGTACAATCAATCAACCAAGAGACCATATATACTTCTTATGCTGACAGCGTCCTTTCATCGGATTTATCTTGTACATTAATTGCCACTTTTATCGTCGACCTCGTTGCCGACCTCGGCCACATCATGACATCCAAGATGCGGCCTGTCTTGAGCAGCAAAGTCCGAATGTCTCTCAACTCTGGAACCCCATCATCTACTGTACTTTCCCTCAGATCTCGGGAATCTGCGTCCGTCCTCTTACCAAGGAGAATCTCTTCGTTGCGTCCGCGTGGGAACAAGATCCAACTGATGCCTTATCCAAGTCACTACTCCACGTCCGCTCAGCCATCCAGCCGGGAAATGCTCCCGTTAGACGGCGTTACCGTCGTCAGCCTGGAACATGCCATCGCAGCTCCGTTCTGCACACGGCAACTGGCCGACCTGGGC
>JAAVUK010000404.1:0-79732 GCA_014899095.1 Fusarium buxicola
CCCAAGCATATCCCGATAAGTTACCCTGGTCTTGGCGCGTGACCTCGGAACTCCAACTGGATGAAACTGTGGGATCTGCGCGCAAGCTCGCCTAACTGCGGAACATGTTCCGTCCTCCAACCGCTTCATGAGCAGAGCCCCAATTGCCCGAGGAAGCAGGCGTTTCCCATCCCCATCCCTCTCCACAGAGGGACGGAAACACGGACTTTCGCGGCCGTTTAGACATGAAACAGAGCGCAGCAGATGCTACACCTAATTACCTCCGCTTCCGGAAGTCGCGGACAGTGGGAGAGCTTCTCCAAACGGGAATTCGTGAAGCCGCCTGTCGGCTAAGATATTGATCAGCGGGAGATTGCATGCATGAGGCATATTACGGATAGATTTCCGTTATTGCAGTGTCATGATGCGCCTCCATCTGGGGTTGACCACGCCGAACATGACTCACCGAGTACCACAAGCCCTGCGTGTATGTCTGTCTGTCTGTTCATGGTTTCATGGTTCGCCGGGATGGTCCAGGGTATACTCGAGAAAGATTGTGTTGTTTGCGATGCGCCACCAGGCAGGACCCTCACATGATATCTATACGCTTGCAACTTCACTCCTCCAACCCCATCCGCCGATGGCGTCCTCCTCGAGTCTCTTCATTCCCGATGCTTCACAAATCAACATTATCACGCCTCTGACTGCCCTCACTTCATCCACGCTGGCTCCTCCGTTGAGTGCGCCCCTCAAATGCCCCTTCAGTTGAGGGTTTACCTGGGGTAACCTTGTCAGTATCAAAGCTCATTGCCAGTTGATGTGTTTATCTGATGGGTTCATTTGAGAAGCTCCTCACATCTTGGGGAATTAGACTGGCAATAAGCACAAACGAGGTCTCGGCTGGGGTGAGGATGTCGGTGTTGCTGAGGACATATCCGTATATCAACCTCGCCATCAAGCCCAGATCTCCTGCCCCTGAACGGTCCATCTGACCCATCACACGTCTGGCGATCTTGCCATAAATTTGATTGAAGAACGTCTGGCCTCGCTCGAGTACTCGTGATGGGGTTGTCTCGTGCACGTCTTTAAATCTCGGGGATGGAGAGTCTGTTGTGGTTGCGTCGAGAAGGTACTCTGGTGTTACGGTCTTCAACGCCAATAGAGCGTTGATGGTCTGCGAAGTTGGTCAGATTGAGTGTCCATCTGTCTTCCACGGATGTCTCGCATACTCTTGGCATGCCTCCGACAGCAGAAGCTTTGATGAGGGCTTCGCGGAGACGCCTTGAGATGCTGAATTGGTCGTCTCGTCCGGGCAAGGCCCCTGCTACTTCAGCACCTCCCTCGACAGCATGTTTAAAGATATTCGGTAGCTCATCTGGCCGATTGAGTGCAGTCAAGGTCGTGGCAGTGATGAAATACCACGTATCTCGAGGCAGGTTTGGCTGCTTCCGAATGGCCGCGAGTAGTGCGGGTGTCAGAATTGGGGTTGCCGCCACCATGTTGTTGTCGAGAGGAATAAGCGATTGCTTTAGTTGGAGAGATGTATGTACTCAACTGATATACCAGTTTCTTTTTATAAATCAGATCGACGCGACTTCAATCATCATTTTGCTCCAGTATGTATGCTGATAGAGCCATACTGGACCTCGAGATAACTTGTCTTCCATCTCTGGCTTCAGGGTAAGCTGCTTACAGGGGGATACTGATGACCAAAGCGGATAAATGTCGGCTGTCCGCCATATGCAAGCAAGATAAGCGTCACGTGTCTCGGCCCGCCACCCCTGCGTCATCGCTCGTGTGGCTCTGGCTCTGCTTAACGTGGCATCAAGCGATAACAACGGCGTCTTCATTACTTTTCGTCGAAACATTACCTGGGTTACCCGCGGTTCTGACAATGGGGATGCAGGCGTGATTGGCTACTTTCATCAATTTCAGAGGTGTCCAATATTCCTGAAGATTCCCATGCCCAAGATGCGGCTTGGCTGGTATGCTGGGGTAAGTATCTCTCGGTGGAAGCTTGGGGAAGCTATCTGGAGCTATAGCAGATCATCCCGAACTCGTGCTGACATTTCCATCAAGGCCTCGACGGCCCTCGCGGGCACTGTAGTGCTCTCGGCCTTTTATCAGCGCGCCAATTTCTACTCGTCCATGGTGTATCTCGCCCAAAGCAACTTTTGTCTGTTGGTACGTGGTCCCGCGATCCCTGGAAACGGAGCCCCTCTCCTTATGCACAACTACATGCTGAACTAGTCACGTCTAGGTCTTGGTCAACTTCTCGCTACTGCTGTACAGTAGCTTCGTATACGGCCTCACGCGTATATTCTTTGGCCCTCTACGCGCCGTCGAGGTCGAGCAGCTCACCGAGCGAGCCTGGTTTGCGATTACGGAAACATGCCTAGCCATGACCATCTTCCGCGAAGAGATCGGGGCCTGGTTCCTCGTCATGTTCGCCGCGTTGGTAACAGGCAAGGTCTGGGGATGGATCGGTGACGGACGAGTCGAGGTTCTCGAGCAGCAACCGCCTGCCAACCCCCGCCTATTCCACTTGCGACTCAGCGTGTCGCTCACGTTGAGCTTCATCTACGATATCTACATCCTCCGCTACACGATCAACACGGTCATTCAACAGGCGCGTCCTAATATGATGGTCATGTTCCTTTTCGAGTTTGCTGTGTTGGCGACCTGTTCATGGCGGACGGCAGCTCGGTACGCACTGTCGCTGACGGAGCAGAACATCCAAGAGGCGCAAAAGCGTAAGCGTCTGGCTGAGCGTAGGAGTGAGGTCAGGGCGGAGCGAGAAGCTATTTTGCGGCGGCGCGAAGCGGCTGCTGGTGCTGGAGAGGAGGTATCGGACGAGCCGCTGCCGAACGAGGACGACATCGACGAGATGGATATCGAGGTGCCAGGATGGTCTGCCAAGGGAGAATTTGTGCTTTGGCTTGACCTCGTCACCGGTAAGATGCACCCTATGCGCGCCATGAATGCCTCGCTCACACTGTCTAGATATGATCAAACTCGGCATCTACATTGCCTTCTTCTTCATGCTCCTTACTTTCTATGGCCTTCCTATCCACATTATGCGCGACCTGTTCATGACGTCGCGTGACTTCGTCAAAAGACTGGGCGCACTCTTGCGTTACCGAAAAGCCATCCAGGAGATGAACCGATACCCTGACGCCACCCAGGAGGAGCTCTCCCGAGAGGATACTTGCATTATCTGCCGCGAAGAGATGCAACCCTGGGACGCTGAGAACAACCCAGGCGCGATCGATCGGATTCGGCCCAAGAAACTGCCTTGTGGGCATATTTTGCACCTTGGCTGTCTCAAGAGCTGGCTCGAACGCCAACAGGTCTGCCCAACTTGCCGTAGCCCTGTTACCCTGAGTGACCACGCTCGTGCAGCTCAGAATCGAGCCGCCGGACTTCGAATACAGGTCGGCGGCGGGCATCCTGCAGACCAACAACCCCCGGCAAACCCTGGAGACGCTCCAGCTCAAGGGCAGCAGAACGGCAATGGAGCAAGACCCGAACAGCGTCAAGGCGGACCTAGAATCTTTCACTTTGGTCCTCTTCGAGTTGGGTTTGGAGCCAATGGGCAGCAGGTGCGAGAGCTTGCACAACAGTTTGGCATGCCTCAAGGTGCTCTCAACCAGGGGCTGGCTCCCCCGACACCAGCAGCCGCGACTCCTACTGCTCCCGGCCAGACAGCACCAGCTTCTCCTCAGCCGCTCACTGGAGACAATATCCAGAATATTGGGGCCCTACTTCAACAGGCAGATCATATGATTCAGCGTGAGATGCAGTCACTTCAGGTTGCGCAAGTGGAGTTGCAGACCATTCATCTACTCCAAGCAGAGCTCCATCGCCTACGACAACAGAGACAGCAACACCAAGAACAGCCACAAAACATCCAGACTCAGCCGGCACCCTATTTTCCTCTATCCATGTCACAACCTCCACTGATGCCTCAGCATCATCACCATCAGGTGCCGCCCCAAGTGGCTGTAACGCAACCCCCTGGTTTCCCGTCATTCCCCACCATTCCTCCACGAAATCCTAGCCCCCTCATGGCCCGCCATGGTGCTCCCATCAATGCCGTGCCCATTCCCGCCGGAAGCGCTGAGCTGCCAGAGGGAGTTGTCATACCGCCTGGCTGGTCTCTGTTGCCGCTACAAAGGCTGGATGGTGGCCAGAGCTCGACGCAGCCCTCGCCTCAGGCCGGGCCCCAAACCACAGTGACAGATGGTTCGAACGTGCCCCAGCCGACACCTATCGCCCGACAACCATCGCCCAGTGGTAGCGGGATCAACGAGGCCCAACCAGTCGAGAATGCCTCTTCGGCAGCTCCAGCTGAGGCCTCCATTCCTCGTCCTTCTCAGTTTACTTCCCAGTTTCCACGAGCCGCCGATCCTCCCCCTGTTGTTGCGCCCAGCCCACGGATGCCTAACTGGGGCGGGCCAGCCCAGCTTTTTGGTAGTGGTTCTCGCCTAGACCAAGCCGAGTCAGCGTCCCAGAACGAGCCGGAGATGGAAGCGGGCACGAGCCGAGCTGCCCCTGCTGAACCACCCTCGCAGCTGGATCCTCTAGCAGGAGAGCAAGTCCAGCAAGACTCTGAATCATCCCAATCGAGCGACTCGGATGATTCGCCTGAGATTACGCCTGCAAAGGGGAAAGCCAGAGCCGTGACAGTTGAGGATGTGGATGACGACGAGGCCACGAAAGTAGACGACGAGGCCAAAGACGGAATCAAGGAGGACTAGTATATGGATGATTAGAAAAATGAGCTGTGCCTTTTCCCCCGCGTTTATCTACAGCTACACACTTTACCTGCCCCTGAGCTCACCAAAGAGCCAAAAACTCACATGTTTCACTGGAGGAGGGAGCGACATGAATACGGCGTTTTAGAGGAGTTTCCCCCTTTTCATTGCTCGAATGGTATGGATAATCCTTTTTGTACACACATCACAAGCGGAAGTTGTAGCTGCGAAAGAGATATGATGTTTGTATTAAAGCATGAGGCGAGAAAATGCAGAGTATGACGCGCATCGTCGACCAACGAACGCCCTGTGATTTGGCACACTTGGCTTGCTTGTTATCATTGGAACCTATAAACGACCCGAACATGTAAATTGTAACTGTCGAAGCGAATACTGTACATCTCAACGCTTGATATGCAAACTAGTAATGCAATTTGTACTGTACACCATTTCGACATGACCCAGAAACTCGTCCATGATGAATGAAGCTATGGGGCGGGATACTGATGAATGGGATGGATAGTGCAAGCAAGTGAAAGCCAAGGGCAAGCGAAAACTAAAACACATAAAAATCAGGAGAAACACGCAAATATGCAAGGGTTGAAGAGGACGCGGTTGAATGAATCCAAAAGGCAATTCAAGGGAATAATATTTCCTGCTCTTGATGACGCCTGAAGAGACGCTTCCATAGTGCCGACATTCCAGCAAAAATACACCTTTCCTGCTCTTCCTCTACCATCGACGGTGGACCTCGAAGCAAGTTGACAAAGTAAACAGGAGAGGGAAAGAGCAACAACAAAGTAAAAGACCTGTATCTGTGGCACGGTTACCCAAGAATCCCATCATACCTGTGCCTGTTCCCATGGCCGTTCGTAGTCTTTAAACGGTACGCATTAATCGTTCCTTCTCGCCGCCTTCCGTGTTGAATAATCACATCTCATTCTCCGTAGTGAACGACAACCAAAGACTTGGTGTCTTGCAGCCAATTAGGAGAGGGAGGTAGTCGATCCACAAGCGGCCTCACCCTATGTGTCGAGCACTTCCAGTGCCTCGTCCTTTGGCGGCAATGGTGTCTCGCGCTGTGGAATATCCTCGCCTTTCTCCCATGCCGCACCGGGGCCGGAATAGCTCGGCTCGGGAATCGTTGACGTTGACAGTTGCGAAATTGTCATGGGATCGAGGCCGCCACTGCTCATGTCGTGCAGGATGCTCGCCGACCTCTCGCCTTTCACCGGCTGGGGACTGAGCACTCCTGTGACAGACTGCGCAACATGAGTAGGTGACCTCACATCCCCTGAACCAAAGGGCAATGGGCGTGATGGAATATCGTGACTCACTCCTCCCTGCTGCCCCTCGTCTCCGTCACCGTCACCGTCACCGCGACCGAGCTTCTTCAGCAACGCATCCGATTGCTGCTTGGCCAGCTTCTGGAGCTGTGCCAATGGATCCTGGTGATGTAGCACCAAGTCAGTCAACCCACACAGGCAGTCTGCAGGCCCCCAACGTCTCCCATGCACACATACCCAATCAGACTGCGCGGGCACGCCCTCGGCTTCAGGAAGCTGCTTCCCCCCTTCTTCATCACCACGCTCATTATCATCTTCCGACCAGAACGACTGGCGATGGACCGGAGCCGGCGTGACTGGCAAGCTGGGGCGGTCTATCGCGCTGGGGAAATCGGTGAGCTTCAACCCAAGATGCCGTACACCATCCTTCCATAGACCAGATGACGGGCTCTTGATACGCCCGATCGAAGAGCTTGAGCTCTTTCCACGTCGGTGACCGTGCAGACGATCAACATAGCGCTCGATCTCTGGTACCTCATCCCAGGCATTGACGCGTGTGAACGACGTCCAGGGATCTGATGGAGTGATTTGCACGATCGGAGTAGTCGGTGTGGATGATCCGTTCTTTTCCTCCGTTGTGGCTGAAGCCAGTCCAGCAGATTCTGCAAGAGCCTTACTTGTAGTAGGCTCCTCTGTTTCAGGTTCTGGCGTAGGCTCCACGGTAGGCTCTGGTTCTGGTTCTGGTTCACCAGCGAAGCTTCTTGTTGGGCGAGGTCGGTTGCGCTCCCAGGGGAAGATCTCTGCAGGCGGCTTCGAACGAGGTGGAGGGGCTTCTTTCGGAACCTCGTACCACATGTTCTTTGGCGGACTCGGATACCGTTTGGGCGGGACGAACGGGGTTGTGTCACGGGACATTTCATAATGAGTTGACGGGAAGTTGATCGCTTCTGGCTTCGAATCCGCCGGAGGCGGGTGTCTAAAAACAGTCAGTGATTCAAACTCGGGGGGCGGAACAGCTGTAATCAATGGGCCTACCTTTGAGCATCCCAATCGTGCATCGTGATAGGAGGTGGTTCTTTCTTTGGCTCTGTGTGGTGGTGCACATTCGGACCTCCTTCGTGGTGATGCTGCTCAGGAAGATGGTGCTCATGGTGATGCTCAGCCTGGGATCCGGGAGCGGAGCCAGCTGGCTCGCCATGGGGGACAAAATGCGACTCGCGGGGGGTTGGCCCCGGAGCTGGGGCTCCGCCGTGAGCGTCGTGGTCGTGGTGTTGTTCATGGTGATATCCTTGCTCACGACTCGTTGCTGGAGGATGGTGCCCCCCAGTCGGAGCACTGGCAGACGACTGCTCGTGGACCGGTTGAGGGTGCCACTCCCCCTTGGTGAAGTACTGCACATACTCAGTGGCAGGAGCCTTTTCAGGGACAGATTCCTGGAGAATTACATCAACAACCGATCCCGCATCGCGCATGATACAGAAAACTTACTTGGTGCCTGTAGTGTCTGTCATAAACTGCCCACCATCGCCCTACCATCTCGTTAAAGGGATCGTTCCCGTAAGGGGCATCTCGGCCAGTGAACCACGGCTTGTTAGAGCCGATAAAGTGCACCATGTTAATGCTGGACTGAAAGTGCCGGTAGGCTGGGACATATTGGTAATGAGCAGACGGGGTGACGTTATAGGTGAAGCTCAGGCGGTGGTACTGGTTGCCAAAATGCATGTTGATGAGACCTTGATCGGCGCCATCGAAAGAGATACCCCTCTCGGCCATGGCAATCATGGCATAATAATCGCCCATGTTAGGCGTCAAAACCATGACACCCGTATTGAAGAGATCTGGCCATCCAATGTCGGGAGCAGCGGCGAAGGGATGGGTAATGTTGAAGAGCTCATCAGGAGCTCGATATGCGACGACGTCGGCGTCAATGTAGACTATCTTTGAGAACTGGGAGAGCTTCCAGAGATTGATCTTGGTAAAGGCCGAATGCAAGTCGCCGCGGTTCATGAGGTACAAATTGGCTGGGTTGTCATTGCGGATGCGAGGCACGGGGAAGACATAGTCGTAGACCCTCTGAAGAAGCAATTGGTTAGCACCAGACGCCTGGAAGGTGCACTGGCAAGAAACTGGAAACTCACCTTGAGCTGAGTAATGGAATCAGCGGATACAGAGTCGAGCGTGACCATTACGGCCAGCCTGCGATGGGTTCCAGCATCGCGTAGAGAGTGGGCGAGGACCAGTGCACCTAGAGGAGGGTCAGCGAGAGCTCGGTGTAGCGAATAAGCCAATTGAGAAGGGTTGACGAACCGGGGAGGTAGGAGTCACTCAAAAGAAGCTATTCAGAAGTGAGCAGGTCGGTTTGGAAACGAATGGATGCGCTGAGGAGCTCGGAGACTGCGGATAGGAGACGAACCGTAGCATAGACCTGCTCCCCGCCGGCACCTGATGCGGCCATGGCAGCGTAGTTGACCAGCTGTAGGACAAACCTCAGAGCAAGCTGCCCAGGTCAGCTGCAGGTTGGAGAGGCCGGTCAGCAACTCATGGATGGGAGCTTGGAAGGAGGAGTTGGAAGAGAAGCTGAAGGTTGACCGAGCGTCACGGTTGACCGAGCGCGTCAAGCAGAAGCTGAGTGGTCGAGGTAGAAGAAGAAGAGCCTGTCTACCAATGCTACACTAGCAAAGATTAGTGTATTTGGGAATATTGGAAATCTAAAGACGACAGGCCGTCCGAAAAAGAGGAAAGTAAAATTGTGCTGGGAGGCGGGACGTGACGTGACGTTGGGAGAGGAGGTATGGTACAGTAGTAAGAGAGTAGCCCGTCTCGTGTGGTGATGTGATGATCCGATGATGCCCTGGAGGGGGAACTTCCTACCCATGCAATGCAGCCAAGCGACCTAGCAGAGCGCAGAGCGCACCTAAGCTCCTGTGGGGCGATGCACAGGCCAACCCTGGACCTTCAGGTTGAGCCCGGGACTGTCGTTTTTAGTGGAGCAGGCGACCCCCACCGCTGGGCATGAACGCCAAACTGCTCCCTGTAATTTTGGACAGGCCCCAGCGAATGCCTCGCACAAGCACACCTAAGCTCCAGGCCCTGTGGCTTCTGTAACATCACTGAGCGCCTCCTTTTACCTTTTCCGCCAGGAACTGAACTCTGCTGTAAGCCACCGCATGTTGAAGATGTTGGGCGTTCTAGACTAGAAGAGCCGAGGAGATAAAAGTCTGAGGGTAACAGTGCATCCGCAGTCCAATAGACTTTTCTCGCCCGCTTTTGGCCCGACACTGGACGGAACGGATGAGAGATCTGATCCTGCTAATGTACGCATTTACAGTAGCCCAGGCTACCTCAGGTTACAATCGCAGTTGGGTTGAACCGTTTTGGCAAGGTACTGTACTCACTATGTACAGACGTCGGGATGGGCTTCCACCAGTGGCGGCGCCCCTAGCAAATCGCCACTAATTGAAACGGCTGCACAATGATGGAATTTCTCGCTTGGCCCCGCCTCCTCTGGGACGTTGAGCCTTTTGAGATAAGGTACAGTAGGATCATTTTTTGTGCCTGAGTACATAGTAAACAATTGTTTGCACTTTCCTTTCATCGAGGTGTTTCTTGCCAGAGAGAAACATACATACCCCGTTGGATTTTCCGATGTATCAATTGATCAGTCTCGTAATGAGGTGATGACCTCCTGCACCCAGCCCAAACTGGGCATATCACCCTGTAAGACGCTGCAAGTATGCGACGCGCCCTAGCATCAATACGCAATCTCAATCATTCCAGGCTGTTTGTTCCCTTGATTGCAGATACAGCTCAATTAACACGTTGCACGACCCCTTTCCGCCCCTTTCAAGTTATAAAGACATCCAATCTCCTCCATCTCGTGGGCGGATGCCAGTCCAGAGGAGCTGTGACATTGTCTTGCAGACACCTTTACCCGAAGTTCTACATGCCGCGGGGTACTCCTCAATCATGGGCCCGCTTGAGACATGAGGTGAAATGATCGGGACAAATACACCCGAGAGGAATTAGAACGTCATACCAGTCCTAGTCCACCTCCTCACTTCTAAAGGAAAAGGCCTCCTACCCAGAACCCCTTGTTCTTCCCCAGATTCCACACTGCCGAGATCTGCAATGCCCGCATGGATTAATTACATTGGATGTCGACTCTGCCTGTTTTATCCACCCATCAAGTCGATCTCTGCGCATCACACGGGCTCGCTTGCATTGTCCACGTGAGCCATTGTTGCATTCATGACGACTTGCTCTTCTTTCCTGAAACCGGGCTATGATCTGCACCACCAACTCTCTCTGGCCTGCCCTCTGCGTCGTCCTCATCACGTTGAGTGTCTCTCCCATGCTCAACATGTCCCATCCCTCTTACAGTGAGTCTTACACCTGGCTTCTCAATATCAAAACGGCTCAGGTACCCGAATATATTGTCTCAGCTCTCCTGTTTTGTCTGAAAACAGAACCAAGCCACAACAACCCCTTTCATCACCCATGAATATCCTTTTGATGCCAACCTCAAAAACTCATCGACCGCTCAAGACACCTCTTCTGCTGTCATAAAATCTTCTCCTGAAAAAAAAACACACATTCCATAGCCAGACCTACAGATCCTTCTTGAACGTGTGCTCCGGCTTGTGCGTCGTCTCGTAGTCAATGTGGACGTATGCCCGCTCAATGTCAGGCAGATCCTCCAACTTGGACTGCAGCGCCTCGGCCACGTCATGACTCTCTTGGAGAGACTGCGTCGGGTCCATGACAATGTCCACCTCGGCGATCAGTCGCGGACCCGAGTGGTACACCCTCACCGTGTCGATGCCCTGGATGGCATCCGAGTGTGTCACGCACACGTACGTGATGAGCTGCTGAATCTCAACCGAGGCAGTCACGCCGACGACGAGAAGGAACTCGCCAAAGGCGGTACGTAGCCAGATGCAAGAGATGAGCACCGACAAGATAATGGCGCCCATGGGGTCAATCCACCAGAGAAGCTTAGCACCGCCAACGGACGTCAGGATACCAAAGCCATTGATCAGGAGGTCGTTGCGGTGATCTTGCCAGAGAATGTTGATCTGGCTGTACTTGTCCTTGAGCGCCCAGCAGTAGAGGAAGAGCGCGAACTTGGTGGCGAAAGCGCAGCAGACAGCGATGACGGAGGGCAGGTAAAATTCCTTGTCCGCGTTCTTCTTAACCAGCTCCTGACAAGCAAAAGCGATGATGATGAGGGACACGGCGATCATGAGAAAGCAAAAGACAATGTTGCCTACGGTCTCGAGACGGGCCTTGCCGGCAGGGAATCGGCGGGGATCGACACGATGGATAGCTCGGGCGGAGAGGATAAGGGTGAGGTTACTAAGAGGGTCGAAGATGGAGTCGGCCATGGTAGTGAACAGCGAGAGAGACCCCGACGAGATGGCGGCGAAGAGCTGGACAGCTGACAGAACAACGTTGGCGGCGAAGGAGCCCCAAACGGCGATGCGGAATTTGAGCTGATCCTCGCCGTGCTCCTGGCGGGCTTGGTCGCGGTGCTCCTCGACCGACTTGAGCATGCGCTCGATGGCCGCATTCTGGTTCTTGTAGAAGCCCTGCAGCTTGCGCGCTTTAACCTTGGAGCCCACCTTCTCGGGGACGCACTTGCGACTACCAGGGCCATCGCGCTTCCGCGAAGTGTTGGCCTTGATCTCCTCGAGATCCGAGTCTGTCTTGTACGCGCGCGACAGGCCGTACGGGTCCGGGTCGAGGCAGCTGGGCTGTCGGCGACCAGTTGCGGTGAGCTGGCTCTCGACGTCTGTCAAGTGAGAGACATTTCTAACGATAGTCTCATTGTCGTCGGCTGTGGCAGCTTCAAAGGCGGTACTGGAGCCTTGGCGGTTGGTTGAGTGCCGTGAGCTGCTGCGCGCACGCTCAATGGATTGGAGATGTATGGCGTGCGGATGATGGGTGATGGTGTTGGTGCCGTCGGGCGTCATGATGGGCAACTGTAACTGGCCGAGTGGGGAGATGTGAGAAGAGCAATTGAGATGCCGTCAAGAGCCGCGAGAAGTCACGCGAGCCTTCACTGAGACAGATGAGACGCGGGGAGATCGAGTATGGAGGTGCGAGGGGTGTTCAACTTAAGGGGAAGCTGTTGGAGAAGACCGACACAGCCTGGCTTGTTGACGTAACAGAGGACCGGAAGACCGGATAGATGAGACCGATACTCCTGGAAATACTAATACCTCCTAGAGATACTGTAAAACCTGGCAAATAAGATAAGGTATGGTGGGAGCAAGAATAAGGTCCGAAGAGCGGAGTAGAATAGGCCTCCCAGCATCCCAACAGCCGGTGTTAGCGTTGCAATGGGCAAAAGTGATCGTCACCAAGATCAAGATCGAGATCAGTCACATGCCCTAAAATACCCCCAAACGCGGGCATGGACGAGATGCATGAATTACCAAGCTGATTGATAAACCACATCAAACCATCAAACCTGGTCCCGGTTTTCATAACCCGACCAACCAGCCATGCCCCTTGGCCTACCCACGTGGGTTTAATCGAGAGCATGAAAGAGGCGGACAATGAGGGACCTTGATTTGTTAGTCGATAGCAGTCTTTACCGCTTCGAGCCTGTTAGTGGAATCCCACGCTGGAAGATAATGGCCGAGGAAAAGAGAGGTCGACCGAGACGAATGTCTTAACAGGACGGCATACATTTGCACTTGCAGATGCGATAGTGCTAGAGATTTGGTGTATCAGCAGGGATTAGTGAACCCCCGCTCCGAAATGCCTGGGAGCGGACCATCTCCTCCGAACCGCGCTGGAAGGGATGAGGGAAATAGCAGACATCCGTTACAATGAAATGGAAAGAAAGAGGACGAAAGGACGTTGAATTGAGGAGCGGCTGACGTTCAAATTATAGTCCACATCGGCTCCGAAATGCTTAGAGAACGGCCGGGGCTGCACCCCGGGTCCCGTAGCTTTTCGCGTGTCGAAAACGGATAAACGGCTTGGGGTCTCGGGCGTCTCCGGAACAGAATACGACACCTGGGCCCGCCCCAACGCAACACAACACAGATGCGATCCTTCACCAGCGGCATCTCCATCGCCCTATTTGATAACGTACAGATACAACGTAACTCGGCGGTTATGGCTCGGTCTGTTGGCTTGGCCACCAACAAAATGGTGAAACAGTTGGAGATGAACGATGGTCCATGTTAGTTAGATAGAAGTCGATAATGGGGCAGCCATAATCGTCATTCAGTCAGTATTGGATATTAAATCTCGTGTTATCGCTCTCTGTGTAACAACATCAAGTGAGGTAACATCACCACGCCTATAACGTACAAGGACTAAAATTCTTCGACCCCTAGAACAGTACGAGAACCTCCTCAACGAACCTATACTACAACTTCGCCTCGATCTGCTCGCTATCTCTGCTCCTCTCCAAAATCCAATCGACAACATCCTTTGTAAACTCCTCCTGGCACAGGTCCGCATGCAGCTTATGATACCCGCCCTTGTAAGTCTTGACCGTCTTGTCCGCAATGTCCTGCTGCGTCGCAAACTCGACGGCCGCCTCATAGCTACATGTCTTGTCGAGATCTCCGTGGCCAAGCCACAGCGCCCTCACCTGCTTCCCTAGCTTGACCGAGCCCGACTGCAGAGCTGCCGTGCGATCCAGCAGAGACGCCAAGCCCTCCAGGGTGCCCGTGTCGTGACACAGCGGATCGTCCCTGAAGCTCTGAGCCACCTCTGGCTTCCGCGTCAGGTTCTCGGCAGGGATCACATGCTTTAACTGGAACTTCGGGAGAAGCCTGCTTGCAAGCCGTCCCGCAACGATCTTGAGATAACCAGGAACTTCTTCGGGTGCGAACCCGACGAACGGCGCCTCAAGGATCCAGCCGCGCACCTGGCTCACGAGATCGGCATACTGCGGATCAGCAGCGAGCGTAAGAACCTCGCCGCCGCCCATGGAGTGGCCCAAGACAAAGACCGGCACGTCCGAGGGCAGCTTACTCTGGAGGAAGGCGGCGACCTCGGCGACGACCTGGGACGTTGGGCCGGTGAGACCCTTGTCTGAAGGCTGCTTGACGCTATGGCCCCAACCGCGCTGGTCGAAGCCAAAGACCTGGATGCCGTGGGATGCTAGAATGCGGAAGAGATCGTTATACCAGTTGATGTGGTCGCTGAAGCCATGGACGAAGACGACCTTGGCCCGAATGGAGCCCTGGGGCTATTTATTATTGCATCAGCTTTTACTGTCGCCTCTCGATCTTTCTTTCAGATGGTGTTGCTCACTGTCCAGGTCTTGGTGTAGAGGCTGTCGCCTCCCACCTCGAACGTGCCCTCAGTCTCGGTCGACATGGAGCTTAAGCAAATAAGCCGAGGAAGCAAGCGAAATGCACCCCAAGAAGTAACAAAGACCCAGACTTGAACTTTCGAGAGAGCCTGAACTGAAGAAGTCGATTTTATCTAGTGAGCATAGATGTTGGCGGGGAAAGGTATGTCTTGTCTGAGTTGAAGACAGAGTGTGATCCTTTCGGGTCGTGCCGCTTCGCGTCGTTGAGCCAAGCTGGGTCACATGTGACAGCCGCTGCCGACAAACGCAACCTGGAATATCCGCAGTCTATATCCATTGGCTTTACGACATGAACGAGGCTTGAGCGACACCACGCTAGGCAATAGCACTGGATACACCTATGCTTGTCTTGGCCGAGCTTGGCACATCTTTCGCTGTGTTACACGCAATTGGAAACGTTGCTTGAACCTCTCACTTTGACCACGTCGGGAACCAAACCATGGCTAATAAAATATTGAGGCTCTGCTTTCTATTCACGCCTGTTCATCCGTACCTCTTCATCCATTTTCCTCCATTTTTCGAATTAAATAACCAGACCGAACCGACGCCAATGAAAGTATGGTACCTATCGAGTGGAGTTCTCTGCAGCTGCTGGCAGTTGGATCGTCTGCCGTAGAGACTCAGACGTAGATAATAGGATATATAATGTACATGATTCGTCTAAAACCTTTCCCCCCCAACAGTCCGAGGCTGGACTTATCGTATTACATCTTCACGGGTCCCTTCAAGGACGCTTCTCGTCAGAGTCCTTATTCTCCGCGTCTTCTTCAAAGGCCTCAATCGGGTCTTCTCCCCTCTCCAAGTCATCCTCAAGCTCCTCGGCTTCGGTAATGTGCGCTCGAGAGGCGGAACTGCCGCCGTCCTTGGGCACATCGCCGCTCATCTGCCATTCCATAAGCCTGCTAAAAGCACTCTCCTTGTCCGCTGCGAGCTTATTGTAGCTGCCAATCTCGGCAACCTTGCCTTCGTTGTTGAGAACGATGATCTGGTCGGATCGCTTGATGGTGGACAGGCGGTGGGCGATGGAAATGGTCGTGTTGCGACCGCGAAGCAGGCCAGCAAGAGCCTCGTTAACCAGAGTCTCTGACTCAGCATCCAGAGCTGATGTAGCTTCGTCGAGGATCAGGATATCCGGGTCCTTGAGAAGCGCTCGCGCAATGGCGATGCGTTGCTTCTGACCTCCAGAGAGCTGGGAGCCTCTAGCACCAACCTGGGTCTCGAGACCCTCGGGAAGATCACTGATAAAGTTGCAATTGGCCCGTCGAGCGGCACCAATGATCTCCAAGCGGCTCGCCTGGGGCTTTCCATAAGCAATATTCTCGGCAATAGTACCAGAGAAGAGCACAGGCTCCTGTGAGACCATGCCGATTCGTCTTCGCAGGGACTTGATGTTCATTGCAGAAATATCCTGGCCATTAATGGTGATGGACCCGGAGGTTGGGTTGTAGAACCTCAAGAGCAGTGATGCCACCGTCGACTTGCCTCCACCTGATGGACCAACAACACAGACATTACTGCCCGAGGGAATCTCAAAATCCAGACCATTGAAGATCTTGACGGCTGGTCGGGTAGGATAGGCAAAGGTGACATCCGTAAACTTGATGGGACCTTGCGCTGATTTAACCCGGGCACCCACTGTCTGGTGGATTCCGGGTCTGCGATCCTGAAGCTCAAACAGTCGACTAGCGGCACCAACTCCCTTCATGAGCTCCGAATAGAAGCCCGAGAGACCAAAAAGACTGGAACCCGCAAATGCCGTATACATCATAAAGGAGGTCAGTTCTCCCAGTGACATGGACCCGTTCCGTACAAAGCTGCCTCCCACAACCAGCATTGCCAGAATAGTCATGTTACCGGCCCAGCCAGTCGAAGCAAAGAAAGTAGCCGCAACCAGCGACTCCTTTTTACCAAGAGCGAAGATCTTTCTGATCTGGCGGTTGTAGCGGCCGACCTCCTGCACTTCGCCGACGAAAGCCTGGCTGGTCTTGACGTTGCCAAGTCGTTCCTCAGCAATCTTGGTAAGGGTACCCAAGTTCTTCTGAATTGACCTGCTGATGTTCCGGATAGCTCGACCATATATGAAAGCGCCCACCGCAATGGGAGGGAACATGAGTGCCAACAGACCAGTAAGATGGGGGCTCGTCCAGACCATGATAGCAAAACCAGCACCTCCACTGAAGAGAGCTCGAAGACCATCGCTGAGGTTCTGCGTAACCGACTTGCCAACAATGACAGTATCGGAGCTGAGGCGAGAAATAAGATCTCCCACTCGGTTCGCATCGAAGAACTCGGCATCCTGAACGTATGTGCGTCGGTAAAGCTGGGATCGGAGTCTGGCAACGACACGCTCGCCAACAATGCGAAGGAGGATCACTCGGCCAAAGTTGGCCATGGCTCCCAGAGTCAGGATTGTACCGAGACCAAAGAAGAACTGGTTCATGGTCAACCCAAAAAGGCGAACATCCTCAGCCTCGCCCTTGGTAGCAAGATCCAAGATTCGACCGACGGAGAAGGGAATGGACATGGTGACGCTGGATGAGATGACGAGGAAAACAAAGGCAATAGCGAGCCACCGAAGTTCGGGACGGGCGATCTTGATCAGCCGCAAAACCTCGTCCATACCGGCTTTGCCATGTACTTTGCCCTCCCTGGACAACTTAGCAGCCAGATTGACCTGCGCAGCCCGAGCTGCCTTCTCGCTCTTTGCAAACTCATGCTTATGGTCGTCTTCTGCGAGACTTCGCTGGTCTTCTGCAAGGTTTCGCCGAGCTTCTACTTCGGCAGACTTCTTGACACCCTCTTCGACCTTGGTCTGAATCTCCTCTAGTAGTCGAGGCGTCGTAGAGAATTGGCGCAAGGCTTTAGCTACTGAGCCATTCTGAGGAGGTCGGGCTTGCACCTGGGAGAGCTGAGCACGGGTTTGGGTGTTGAGCGCCGATGATCGGAAGGCAGCGATAGAGAAGGGCGGCAGGGCGGTTTGGCGGGTAGATGAGGCATGGAAGAGCCTTGTCTGGAGGAGAGGAACGTCGGGTTTGTAGAGAGAAGCGGTCAATTGACTCCGCGATGCAGCCAGAGACACTTGCGAGGTCAAGGGAGAAGGCTCGGCGAGGCGTGGGAGCAGCAGCCGACGTGCTACTCCCGAAACCATGGTGACGGTGGGGGGGGATTGTTCAGACGCTCACTCAGCGGAGCATGTTCAGAGACCGCGCTGTTCGCCAGGGTGAAGGACAGAGGAGAGCAGGGCCGAGCTGAGCCGTGAGATTTCGCGAGCTGGAGAGGTGTTGGAGCGAAAAATCAAAGTCGGCGAGGTTGCAATGCCGTCATCGTTGTCGTCGCGGCATTTCTCAGCTTCCGAGTTGCGACAAGCAGAATGGAAGGGTCGAAATTTGGGTGGACCCCCGTCGCGCCCGTGAGGTGGCGTCCCTCGGTCGGAGCTACGCGCTCACAGCCCCCGACCGATCCGACTGACCGAATGAACTCGGCTTCTGCCCGAAATTGATGCCTATAACTCCGAATCATGGCGGCAATTGCTGACTACAAGTGAGTATAGAATTGGTGTTGTATTTATGGATGGATCTCTGAACAAATTGGTGGAGTGAGAAGTTACAGATATCCGACCATAATGCGCGCATTCGATGCCACCAAAGGCAGAACAGTAACTAACTAACTACCTTATACAGCTAAATTACAAACTCAATACACCAGCCTTTGATCCAATGTTTCCCTGTTCCTCAGCAGGACCTCCTATATCTGAGGATGAATCAGGGTTGAAAGTAGAAATACACATAAGTTTGTTGTAAGACAGACTTGGGCAACACCCATCAGCATCCTTAGCTAACAGAGTGAAAGGGCAGACAAACTCAAGATGTCAACGTCGGCGGCAACAGCTCCAAATCATGATTGAGGACCCTCCTTGAGCATTTCCGCGACATCGGCATCAATGCCATCGTCTCCTCCCAAGTCCGGGAAGTCCTCCGTATCGTCAACCCGGCGCCGCTTCTTCGACCCTTTTGTTGAGATTGGCAGTGACTGGTAAGACGGAGCTTCATCTCCAACTGCAGCAGGCGGATTCCCCTCGGGGGTCAATGCCTCAGGAGTCGGCGCGTCAAAAGACTCCATAGCAGGGGGGGTAAGTGCTTCCATCTCAGGCCTATCGGGCTCTGGGGGTGTGAGGGAGGCATCTCCCTCCCCTGGCGAGCCGTTGCTGTCTGCTGGACCTAGTGCTCGCATAATGCCCACCTCCACTTGATGCTTCTTCTCTTCGATCTCGGTTTTTCGACATGTCAACTGCGACGCGGTAGCTATGTCTTGTTCCAACGCAGCGCGATTGGCGTCAAGCAGCTTCTCTAGGCCAGAGATCAGGCCCTCTCGCGCTTTCACGCACTCCGCAACTGCACTTTCAGCATTGGCCAGTGTCTTCAGAAGACCGTTAAGGCGGGCGGCATAGACTGGGGCTGAGGGCACCGGTGTCGATGAGTCTGTTTGTTTCTCATACTCTTGGCTTGCAGACGTGACCGCGGCCTTGAGGGGAATGCTCAGCTTGGTGACGTTCTGGTGAGCAGACACCAAAGGTGCAAACTCTGCTGGAACTGGAGCTGCACCACCACCTGCACCACCACCGAATGGAGAGCCCCCAAAGCCAGGTTTGGCTGTACCACGGGCTCTGTCGAGCTCTGTTCAACATGTTAGCGCTGGCTGTTTGTCGGATTCGTCTCATGCCCATCACTGACCTTCAATACGTGATTCAATAGCGGCCTGGATTGGCGCCTCAAAGATTGCTCGATCCTTCCAAACATCCACCACGCGCTTAAGCTTCCCTTGAAGTTCGGCGGGCGCTCCCTTATACGCAATGGAAACAGCCTCAGCGATGACTGGAGCGAAGGCAATAATAAAGTCGTCCTTATGACGAATCTTAGATTGCTGAGCCACCTCTACATTCAACCCCGATTGTTAGCTCGCGCTGAGATAGTTAACACTGAAGAGGGTAGACTTACCGTTCGCAAGATAAACCAAGCTCAACCTTTTGGGGCTGGATGAATCTTTGAGACGTTGCACCCAGAGCTGTACGGTACGGTCTGCATGTCTCCTGTAGTCTTTTGTGAGCCCAATGTTTCATTCAGACTATTGAGGTGTGGACATACCTATGGAACATAATCCATTGGGCAGCGGTAGCAATGCTGTCATGGCTCTCGTTGAGCGACGAGAGCCGGGCGAGGACAGAATCATCGTTGTAAGCCATGTTGATCGAGTGCCTCAATCTCCCGAGAGGATGGAGGGAAGTGTTGCAGACAGCTTGGTTGATGGTAGGCAGTCTTAAGTGTATGAATGAGAAAGCGCAGGATATCAATTTAAAAAGCGGACTTGGAAACCGTTGCTGTGGTATCACTTCAAATCGTCTACGACAGCTACTTGCAGGGAGACTGTTCAAAGCTTGCGCCAACCAAATCCTTCACGAAAACAGCCCAAGATGGAACTGGTTATGGTCTGCTTGCCTGAAAATGTTTGCCGTATGACTGAGAGTGATGCGTGACCGAAGTGTGCGATGAGGCGAAATGGTTTCTCTGGTAAAACGAGGAGAGTTTATAGAACAGGAGCTTGGCCGAGCATCAGGATAAACACCCGCTAAGACGAAAATAGCTTGTAGGCGCATGGTTTCATGTGAGTGTAGGGCTTTATTCAATATTAAAGGCCTACCCAGTAAACTGCTTTGGGCGAAAGGTCACTCACCGCCCGGCAGATTCCACCTCATCAGCTCCATACCTAGGATGGCCTACTTGGCAGTACCTGAATAGGAGGGTCGCAGCAACAACAGCATCACTCACAGCCGTCGCCTTGAACAGGAGCTTGCCGCACGCTCATTACCATCTTGGAATCTCGTTTACCCAGCTGCGCACAGTTATTTTGAAAACACTAAACCCTCGCGCATCCGAAAATGGCGGACCGATTCCCATCTCTCGAGGACTTTGATTCGGGGGGTAAGTCATGACAACGATGCATGTGCGCAACGAGAACTGACGCGGAATTATCAAGCTCAACCCGATATCAAGGATACCTCTGCCGACCCCTCGACTGACGACTTCCTTGCTCGCGAGAAGGCTATTCTTGGAGAAGACGCAGACCAGTTCGCGACCAACGATGATGCTGCTGCCTTCGCTGACTCCGAAGGCGATCTTCTCGGCGGCAACGACCAGTCGACATTCGATTCCCAGTTCCCCGATCTGACCAATCCCGAGGCTGTGAGTTTCCCCGTTGAGGGAGCTGTGGATGCAGAAGCTTATACAATACGATTTTAGGGCACCGGAGTCACAGGCGGAACTGGCATCACTGGACCTTCCGTCAGCTACAACTCAGGATACCAAGCTTACGCAGAAGAGGAACAGGAGCCTGAAGTCATCAAGGAGTGGCGCGAGCGTCGAGACGCCCAGAACGCCAAGCGCGCCGAACAGCTTGCCGCTCAGAAAGAGGAGACGATCAAGGAGGCACAGCAGAACATCGATGATTTTTACGAGAACTACAACAACAAGAAGGAGAAGGGCATCGCGCAGACACGAAAGGAGGCCGAGGAGTTCCTGGCCAGCCGAGAGGATACCGTTTCTGGCGGCACCAGCTGGGATCGCATTGCTAAGCTGGTAGACGTAAGCGGCAAGGGAGCCAAGGGTGGTGCTTCTGGATCTGGCAAGGAACGCTTCCGAGAAATGCTCCTGAGCCTGCGGAAGGACGAGAAGGCGCCTGGCGCCACGGGCTATTAGATTGAGCTCGAATGGTTATCTGTCCACCTATTCACGGATGGAGAGTTGCAGGTCGGTGCAGAGCACAGACACCACATGTTGATGCATGCGATTTCCCGACTTTTTTTCGTGCTGTATTCTAGAGTTTAGGAGTCCAGGTTTAATGGCAATGACGTGTGAATAGATGAACACGATTCAAGGGTATGCTTTGAGCCCAAGATGCACGGTGAAACGACGATAGCTCTGTGAGGATATCAAATTGGCTTCATCTCCTTTTATTGACACTCTACTAGTCACATTGACCCTCCACCGTCTCGCGAGCTATATAACAGGTCGACCAAGCTCCATCGTTTAGTTGCCGAAGTAGGAGTTGTAGCCGAGGACCTTGCGGCCGGCACCGTAGAGGGTGACTATATAACCGTCAGCATCAAAGCTCTTATCCTAAACATGCCTCGAATTTATCAAGGTAGACTCACCGCCGAAGGTGCCCCAGAGAACGAGCAGGTAGGGAGTCAAGAGAACGCGGCTGCGGGGGTTCTATCGGTTCGGTCAGCGGGAAGGTCGGTGGGACAGCGAGGAATCAATCCGGTCGTACAATCTTCCACACACGGGTGTGGCTCTTGTAGGCGTTCTGGTAGAATCGCTGGTGCTGAGGCACCTGGTTCTTGGCGTCGACGAGGCTGCAAGAACGTCAGTGACGGATTCTCGTATGATGTGATGTTTTGTGATGCTCGGGGTTCGGCAATGGCCATTGGCGTCGGAAAAGGCAGCTGCGGTCATCACGAGAGTCGGCTACGGGTCAATTGCACATACCCCATTTTGAAGACGTTTAATGAGAGGCGTGGGAGGCTTCGATGGCTGGATTTGTGTGGGGTGGTTGAGTGGTGGACGGACGATGTCGAGGTTCGGTCGAAGAAATGAGGCCATAACCTGATTGGAGCCGGGTGCCAACATGACTCAGCACAGCTGTCACCGTTCTTGTTGGTGCACGTGCCGTCGGGACCCATGTCTTCCATTGCAGCGAGAGAGCTCTGATGCGCGAATCAGAAAAAGACTTGGAGCTCCAGATTCAAGAACTATCTTTTGGATGCGATCTTGAACTTTTGATTTACGATAATCTCGATGGCTTCGCTACCCCTACCCATATACGAACCAATGCGGCGATACAAAACCAGCTGAAGCTGGTAAATTGATCACCAGCCATGTATCGAACACTGCGGCGCATTCAACGCTCCCTAGCTACAACAACCCGAGTTCTCTCCATCCCAAGCCCCCGGTCCTTGAATATTGCCATTCGACCTCGAACTCGATGTCCAGCTCTTGTGCCTTTATTGGCTACACCAAGCTTCTTGAATGGGTGCATATGTTCTTCTCCAACCGCTGAGAATGCGGCAGCACAGAAGAAATGGAGTTCGACTGCTCGCAAAGAGTCGAGTCTACAACCTGAAGATGGAGCAGTAGGATCGCCCGAAATAAAATGGCCTACACCTTTGGGCATTCGGTTGCGTGAGAGTGAGAGTCTTGATATATTGGTGCAGAATCCTGCATTGGACGAGGTGTCTGCTTGGGAGCGCCTCATCGTCACCACCCGCCACGGCCATGGAGACGAGGGAGCATGGGACATGTTCATGGAACTTCGAAAGAAGGGGGATGTACACCTTATCACGGAACCTCGAGCCGACTTCCTGCGAGACCATGTCTTAAGGGCAGCGTTGACGAATGCAAATCGGATGGATGAGCTTTTCACGTTTGCGCAAGAGCTTCGCCAAGAGCACGACTTTGAATGGCCCGAAATTTACATGAAAGTGGTTCACTTCTATCTTGGCCAAGCCGACTACGATACTGCGTTTCGCTGGCACCTGAAGCTAATGCCAATTTTCCGCCCTGATCTGGACAGTTTTGGCGCTCTCTTGACGAGCTTCGCTATTGACTTTTCTCCCAAGATCCAGAGCACTCTGACAAGGATGTATGTGTTTAACCCATATCGCGAGTTATACGACTATGTTGTGCCCGCTCTCTTTGACTCTGGTCAATCGCATCCCGCTCGCGTCTGGAGGAAGAGATTCATTCTGTTCAACGATCAGGCAAAATCATCAAAGTCAAAGCCATTCCTAGACTTTGTTTCGCGCTATTTCTCCAAAATACAGCTCACTCAAGAGGAGTTAAGAGTCCTCGGACAAGACGCCAGAGCTGAAGGAGTTTTGAGGGAATCCATATCTGGCAACTCTCAATCGGACCAGCCCAAAGGCATATACAGCGACAAGTTCACGGCTCGTTGGTTTGCGAGCTCCTGGACCTCGGCAGAATTTGCCATTAACCTTATGCACAAGCTTGGCCTACGCACCATCGGACCACGGTCACTGCAGTCTGTTGCGCTCAGAGAAGATGATGCCAGGGGTGTAACTGACCGCCTTGCCCAGCTTCAGAAGCTAGGTATTGCTATTGCTCCTACAACTTACTGCAAAGCTCTTGTTTCCTTCGCTAAGAAGGGTGAAGAGGATTTGCTGAGGGACTTGTTGCATTGCGACATACATCCCGATGAATTTGAAGACCCAGAAACGCGACAGATGTTGCTTGCGGCCGCCGCTAGACTACAAGACTGGAGGCGGGAGCGGTTATTACAAGAAGTAGAGGGTTTGGAGGCCGGGATGCCTGCTAGTGAGACGAGGACTTCCTCTGAAGAACTTAATCAGCATCTTAGCACCGCGCTGTCGAAAAAGGGACTCGCAAGAGTGAGAACAGTCCTTGACCGAATGGACGCCTTGAGTGTCAGCATGGAGCAGAGAAACTCGGCCGCTCTGTTACATCGAGTTTTCAAAGACATCTGGTATCATCCCAAGATCAGCAGACAGAAGACGTACGGCCTCCAAGAAGATCCTCAGCTCGACCGGGCCATTTATCTGGCGTTGCGGGTAGCGCGTCATGATGTCGCTGTCCCTGTTCGATACTGGCAGATGCTCCTCTATAACCTGGGACGTCTGGGGCGCTTCAACGAGCTTGAAGAGCTTAGCCATGAGATCTGCGAGTTGTACAACCCGGAACTTGGGGGTCTTATTCCGGTTCACTGGCGAGACGCGCCGCCTAAGCCTGGTGCAAACTCTAAGAACTCTAAACAGGAGATGGGATCGTGGCCGGAGTACTTTTCTGAAGCCGAAGGAAAGGGAAAAGAAGGCCACTTTATGGAGGAGTTCTGGAGAGCCGAGATGGGCTTCAGTGACGAAGAACATGAAGCCCTATCTGACAAGTCCAGTTCAGACAAGAAGCCTCGCGATAGCTCGCAGAAGCGGAACGATCCACCTGAATATGTATTTTGTATACCGGCTGATCTTCCATTTACAAACAGACAGCACCCGTTGCAAAAGGTCTTTGATATCAGCCTGCAGCGCGCAATTCTTCGATGGGGGTTCGACAAGACATTGGCCCAGGAGCCGACAAGGCCGTCCCTTATGAAGGTCAAGCAAGCAGGAGTTGAAGACTTTGACTTGGCCTGTGGAGTACGCCTCCTAGCTTTGCTGCGAGATAAGGGTGTCTATATCGACAAACAAGTCGTGCGGAGTGCGATTATTAAGCGCATCGCGGTGGCACATCTTCCCGGACGGGCGAGAGCTAGAGCTAGGGATAATAGGGAGCTCTCGCCGGCAAATATGAAGCGCCTCGTGGACGAGGCATGGGGCTCTGATATTCTTCCAAGCGAGGCTCAGCTGGCGGCGGAGATCGAGAACCAGAAGCCAAAGCTTTGGAAAAACTATTCCAGACTGTTTAAGAAGACTTATGACAAGGACGGAGGCGATGATCAGGGGAACGACACAGCGACTGTTGGATAGTTTAAGATCTTCGCCACGAGGCGCCATAATGAAATTCGAATCTAGCCAGTGTAATATTATGGACAAAAAGAACCGTGACTCCGGATACATCAGCGACATGTCCCTCATGGCCTGCCTTACATTGTATTGGTACATGTATGTAATAAAAACTGCCCTCTCAAGCGTCCTGAGTTTCTAAGAAATCCAAGAGCTCAAGGCCGACAGCGGGTATCCTTGACATTGTCAGTCACCAGACGCCTTCTAGTCGTGCTTCTTGGGCTTGATCAGTAGCACAATGAATAAGCCGAAGATGATAAGAATTAGGAGAAGGATGATCTTGCGCTTGGTCGTCCTCCGCTGGTAGCCCGACGCGACCTTGAGTTCTTTGTCGGCGGCCTTGACGTCGGTGTTCATACGCTCGACGTTGTAGTCGATCCGGTCGAGCATGGTGCCCTGGTCGATAACCATGGTCTGGAGGTCGCGGAAAAGGTCGGATAGGTCGATGATGCCTTGGGCGATGTCCTCGATCTCGCGCTCGCGCTGGGCGATGGTGGCATCGTTGGAGTGCAGCATCTTTTGCTGAGTGGCTGCTAGGAGGGTAGATTGCGAGAATGAGCGGTCGGCATCGGATTCTTGGAGAGATGGGTCGAAGTAGGAACCTGGTTGGGGAGTGCTGGATCTCTCGCCTGGACTCAAAGCGCCGAGGCCACCCATTCCACGGAGCTCTGTATATAAGGTTAAGAAATGAACAGCCAAGATGCGGGGTAGAACCAACTCTTTAGATATGCACTTTGCTTCTTTCTGAAGTTGGAACTTGCTTCCTGGACCCTCGTAGCTAGTGAGATCTGGATATTCTTGGCCATAGTTTCCTCGGCGTTGGTGATAGTACCGGCGTGCTGGGACTCGCGCACCATCTGCTCAACCCGTTGGATACAACGATGGCACTCATGAAACCCCTTGGTGATGTCTTGGGTGAGCTTCTCTATCTGTGTCTCCTCCGCCTTCTTGGCGTCCTCATCGTTGAAGCCGGGCAGCACATGCTTCTGGTGCAGCTTATCCAGACTCTGGCCCTTGGTAGCAATGTTGGCGAGCAAGTCGGTGATCTCATCGGAAACGTCAGCCCAGCGAGGGGGGAGCAGGTCCATCTCTATTACGGCGTCGCCATCGTCCTCGAATGCGCCGGCCGAGAGAAGGCCGCGGCGGTCGTCGCCCGCATAGCTGCTGGTGTAGGCGTCGGCGAGGGCACCACCGGCAGAGGCGCCGGGTCCGTAGGGTCTCCGCTGGGTGGGATGATGCGCGTACGACTGCCGGTAGGAGATGTATCTTTGGACCAGGACGGTGTCAGCGCAAGGCCTTGTAGCTTGATAAACTCGCGAGGGAACAATGATGAGTTGCAATGGGTATCGTACAGGTTAGTGCGGTCTCGCCACATGGCGGACGCAGACTAGAATAGTGGCGACCGTCAGGGTAAGCAAGAGTTTGAGATTGTATCGAGCAAAGCGAGTTGCAAAAGGAGCGTCATGGGACGGTCAATGAGGGTGTCGTCGTCGTCATGAGAGAGAAGTTCGAGAATGGAGTCGAGCGCGGGTTGAGGCTGATAGCTGGCTTTGGCTGGAAGCTGGAGTACTGTCTGTACGTATTAGTTACGACACGGATGGAGTCCACTCCCGTTTGCGACAGGGGAGTTTCCGAGGAGTGTCCCTTTCCGCTTTGGGAGTCGGCCAGTACGTATCGCTCACATCATCCACGGGGCGACGGGACTCGGGAGCGTCCATGACAGCTGGGAACCAGCAGATTGGATCAGACGGGAGGGAGCCCTACAGTGTGGGCAGGCCTCTTCCTGCACATGCCGCAGTTATCGGTAGCACCCGCCGCACAGCGCTCTATCCACTGGAAAGGCTCTCCTGGAGTCCCCCTGGAAACCCCCTCGAAGCGCCTGCATTAGGCCCTCTAGACCGTGCAGAACACAGTGCATTTCTCTATCCCCTCTCTGGGCAGCCAGTGCCACTATCCTTCCTGCCTTAGGTACCTACTATTTCCCCTGACCTTGGACTCCCCACGAAAGCTCCAAACCCGTGAAGCGAAAAGGTCCGACTTTCTTGGCTCAGAACCCCGCGGCCCTCAACTTATCCAAGTCATCCTCATCCTTCTCGCGCGATCGACACCCACCTTTTTTTACTATCCCAACCGTTGCTATCACCTACGACCAACATGGTGAGTTGCGTCCTCTATTCCTCTTGGTTGCGCGACCTATTTGTGGTCTATTGCTTTGCCGCCTGTCCTCTCCTGTGCTATTGCCGATGGGCATTGACCCCGCGGCGGGTTGATGAGAGGGGCTACAGCTGATGCTTGTGATGATGCCGTGTTTTGAATCTCAGAGACTGATACAACCCACTATCATAGGCCGACTCCCTCACTGAAGAGCAGGTCTCTGAGTTCAAGGAGGCCTTCTCCCTATTCGTAAGTCACTCTTGTTCTGTCGCTGCTCCGGCTCGCGATCGCTGTTGAGGCTTTCGCTAACCTCTCGTGTAGGACAAGGATGGCGATGGTGAGTGATACTCCCCCTTTCGCGAGGTCTCTCCGTCGGCCTCAGTCCGACCCTCAACTCGAACTAGACAATACAACGAACCATTTTGCGCTTCCTTGTTCCTTACCCGTTCGATGCGAATTGCTTGGAGACGGCAGACTAAATGTTTCGGTCTAGGCCAGATCACCACCAAGGAGCTCGGCACCGTCATGCGCTCCCTCGGCCAGAACCCCTCCGAGTCCGAGCTTCAGGACATGATCAACGAGGTTGACGCTGACAACAACGGCACCATCGACTTCCCTGGTGCGTAGTAATATTCAATTTTGGCCGGCAGAGCCCCGAGACTGACATAAACGACAAGAGTTCCTTACCATGATGGCGCGCAAGATGAAGGATACCGATTCTGAGGAGGAGATTCGTGAGGCTTTCAAGGTCTTTGACCGTGACAACAACGGCTTTATTTCCGCTGCTGAGCTCCGGCACGTCATGACCTCTATCGGCGAGAAGCTCACCGACGACGAGGTTGATGAGATGATCCGGGAGGCTGACCAGGACGGTGATGGCCGAATCGACTGTGAGCTACCTTGCATTCTTGATGACAGTATATCGCTGGCCAAATTTTAATTACTGACCGCGACCATAGACAACGAGTTCGTCCAGCTCATGATGCAAAAATAAGGGACAATATCTTGATACCCGACCAACCGAACCCTCGGCCATGCCATCTCCACGCTCTCGCTAGCCGACGAGCGACGAGTGTGTAAGGTGCCAGAGGGAGCACGGGGAATCTTCTTTATTTAATGGCAAAACTGCAAGCGATCTGGAGGGCTTCGACTGGTTGGGCTGAAGTTGTGAGGAGCGGCTTGCTTTCCGTGTTTACTCATGTCTCCACGGCTGTTGTGCCATGGTTTTTATTTACGTGGCTCATGGCAACAGAGCAATCAATTTCTCCACTTGGTCCTTTACCTTGATTTTTATGCTGCACTTGTCCCGCTATGCAGAAACTGTGACATGCTTTAACGGCTTAGTTAATGTAGGTCCTTGCTGCAAGACAGTTGAGGCAGTTTGGTGAGTGGCGATGAGCAAGCGGTCAGAGAAAGGATAAATTTCAGCCCTACAGCCAACTCACTTTGCTTTCTACCGCTACATAATCAGGGGCTCGATTGATGCATCAACCCGGTAACTACTGCCTGGGCTTAGGTTAGGCTTGTAGGCTGGTCTGCCGGGTATTTTAACACGGCAACAAAACATCCTACGTAATATTGAATGGCCAGTTGCTGCAGGGCGCAGACTTATGTACAGTATGTACTAGTCCTGTTCAGGGGGGAATAATGAGTCCTCCTTTCATGAGAGGCATCTGTGAATTTTAGTGGTTGGCAGCGAGCAGCGCTCCAAACCAATGTAGGCTCAAAGAAGATACGTAGCCAGGTCAGCTTATGCCACATCGTCAAATTCTAATGTATCGCAAGGGGCCTGCTGGGATTGACCCCCATAAAAGTATCCGTACAGTATCGGACAAGGGTTTGAGCCAATCGAAGCCACCATCCTACGGCCTTCGAGGATCGCTTAAAAGAATTACTCGATGGTAGCGACAAGGCGGAGCGCAAGGTATATAAGCCTGTGTGCTCACCGCGGCCCCATAGACTTTTGTCTTCATTACCTTTACTTCGGCCTCCTAACGCAAGCTGTTCGGACTAATTAATTATCCGACATTCTTTCGTTACTTAATCAAGCCTGCCTGCTTGTGGTCATTCATTGTCTTTGTTTGCTATACATACCTACCTGGGTAGGGTAGGTAGCTTGCCAAAGAGCTGATATTTGGTTAACTTGTGCACTACCTCCACTACTAAGGTAGCTCTATCTAGTGCGGAATCCTGGTAAGTATTCCTAGCCAACTAAGCCCAAACTAGCGTAGTGGCAATGCACTGAATGACACGCTCATTGGTTCAAAAAACCAATGTGGTGCCCGAACAGGGGACAGAGAGCTGGGTTCGAATCCTGGGTTTGGGATTGTTTTTTCCCTCCTCTTTTTTCCCTCTTTTCTTCCCCCCTTTTATTATCCGGGTAAATGCTTCAGGAAACGTCCTGTTACAGTGACGTTCACGTGAAATGTGACCTCCCAGCTGCCATCGGAAACTCACACAAGCCCGGAGAATGTATAAGTGGCGTTATTAAGCGCCTACGGAGATGGAGACATTTAGCAGTTATAAATTTGCCATGTCATACGTAGTATAGCAAAGAAAGAGCTTGCTTGCTTTGCCTTGTGACAAGCTTCCATGACGCCTCAGCCGTTCAATCATGACCCGTATTCGCCTGTCTCCCGACCACGTATACGTAGTTGCACGAAGGGCATGGATGTCAACACCAGAATGGAACGCCAAGCAAGGGCAGCTTTAATGAAAAAAGGGACCGTGCTATCCTTCTCCGTACAGCGTAACACATTCCAAAGCACGTGTCAGACAGCTTGGCGCCGCAATTTGTGCTCGATCCGTCAGCCACAGACATCCACCAGGCCCAATGTTGAGCGAGGTGTTGCTTCCCTTCCCTACGTAAAGCCGCGAGGTTCAGCCGCTATCAACTGCCTGGACTGGGCTCGAGTTTGATGAGGCTGTGATTGAATCCCATCAAGTCGAGACACATCGCCAACCCAAACTTCCGACTTTGACAGCTGCAACGTCAACAACGCCCGAACTTTCATCTGTCATCCGCCTTTTCTATCTCGGACCTGCCATGTGAAGTTTCGAACCGCGCCTTCTTTTCTTCACCTTGACCCTACGTCGCCCGTAAGCCCTACGAAATGATTGGCCCCTTGCGGCGAGGCCGCCTCTGGCTTGGCGTCGCGTGTATCTGGATTCTGTGCTTTTGGTACCTATCAAACTCGGGCTCTTTCACTTTTTTCGGCAATAAAAATCCCCTCGCTGGTAAAGGCGTCAATGCCTGGACGCGACGGAATCCCAGGTATCCCATTGCGACTGAGAAGTTGGCTGTGCTACCCAAGGGTAACGCAAATGTCAAGATCCCCAAGATCCAGGCCGATGCGCCGACTGAGAGCGCTGCAGCCAAGGAGCGACGACTGGCACGCCTGGCTTCTGTCAAGAAGAGTTTTGAGCACAGCTGGAGCGGATACTCTAACTATGCTTGGATGCACGATGAAGTGACTCCTCTCACCGGCAAGTCAAAGGATCCCTTTGGTGGATGGGCTGCCACGCTGGTTGATGCGCTTGACACGCTATGGATCATGGACATGAAGGACGAGTTCACCAAGGCTGTCGCTGCCGCAGACGGCATTGATTTCACAGTGAGCCCGATGACTACCATTAACATATTTGAGACTACCATTCGTTACCTGGGAGGGTTTCTGTCGGCTTATGAGTTGAGCGGCAAGACTCATCCCATCCTCTTGAAGAAGGCCATTGAGCTTGGCGATCTGCTCATGTGCGCCTTTGATACTCCTAACCACATGCCTGTCACTCGATGGGAGTGGAAGAAGTGAGTTCTTCCTTACTCATGGCAATGTATTCACCATTTACTTATGTTTATCTCAGATCTGCCTATGGACAAACCCAGTCGGCCTCACGAGAAACGCTCGTCTCTGAAATTGGTTCTCTCAGCCTTGAACTGACCAAGCTATCTCAGCTTACCCGCAACATGAAATACTATGATGCTGTGAAGAGGATTGGGGACCAGTTTGAGTCTGCGCAGCTCAACACGCGCCTCCCCGGCATGTGGCCCGTAGTCATCGACGCCTACACCCCGGCGTTCCATGCAGGCACCGACTTCACCCTCGGAGGCATGTCGGACTCGTTGTACGAGTATCTGCCCAAATGGTATCTCCTTCTCGGTGGTCAGCTTGAGCAGCCACGGCGGCTATACGAGAACTTCATCCCGGTCGCGATCAAACATCTGTTCAAGAAGGCACTGACGCCTTGGGACCGCACTGTCGTCATCTCGGGGGACTTCCAGGTGACGGATTTGCCTGGTGAACAGCCCAAGTACACCGCGGTCCCTCGAGGCCAGCACCTGACTTGCTTCGCTGGAGGCATGGTTGGAATGGCCAGCCGCATCTTCAACCGCCCGGCCGACCTCGAGATCGCCACTCAGCTAACAGATGGTTGCATCTGGGCTTACAATGCTACCCAGACTGGACTTGGCCCTGAAATCTTCAACTTTATCCCATGTGGCGGTGTCGATTCGAAAGTCTCGAATGACTGCGCCTGGAGTGAGGAACGATGGCTCAAGGCTATCGAGGAAGAGCATGCATCCGATTTTAACCCTCCACTGATGAGGGCACCAGAGTGGAAAAAGCCCACGGTCCAGGACATTATCAAGAAGCACAACATCCCCAAGGGCATGACGGGCGTGAGCGACGGGCGTTACATCCTGAGGCCGGAGGCCATCGAGTCCATCTTCATCATGTACCGAATCACTGGCGATCCGGAGTGGATGGACAAGGCTTGGAGTATGTTTGAAACGATTGAAAAGGTTACGCGGACGGAGATTGCGGCCTCGGCAGTTGACGATGTCACCAAGGCCGAACCGGTCAAGATGGACAGCATGGAGAGCTTCTGGCTGGCCGAGACGCTCAAGTATTTCTACCTCATCTTCAGTGATTTTGATCTGATCAGCCTGGATAAGTGGGTTCTGAACACGGAAGCGCACCCGCTCAGTCGCCCAGATGTACAGTAAGACAACCCAGGAGGAGGAATATGAGGGCTGGGATGGGCTGAGACGGCGTGGCTAATTGAGCATGAGATGGAAACGGCCGAGAATGGACTTGTGTGTATTTTTAATGTTTTGGCAACTTTATGCGTATACGAACAAGGGAGTCAGTACTTCCTCTTCCACTACCTCTTGTTATTCATTCAAGATGAGCATATACCTATAGTACCCAGTACGTATAAGATGGTCTCGTTGATGCCGTTCAAGCCCTTTTCCATGATATTGATGACTAACGGAGGTCCGTAGTCAAGGGGATCGGGCTTGGGGGACGTCGGGTGGAGCCGTGCCCCACGTTGAAAGGTGTCTGCCGCCGCAACGCAAGCAGAAGCACCGCTGCACTGCACCGCACCGCACAGCACAGCACCGCACACACCGTCACTGACCCGTGACGGCGCAACCTTCTTTTTAAACAGCTGCCTTGAACAAGGCTCCAACCAACCTCGCCCGCCGTTTCTTTGCCGTCCTATATAAAACCTCGTCTGGTTCCTGCTCTGTGCTGGAGCTGATTGAGCTTTGGCGAACTTCGAACTGCTCTCTTACCCCTGGATAAGCATCGACAAGACGGCCCAACCGCTGGGTCTGTCCCCCCAAGATGAGTTCCCGTACGGCGCCAGCGAGCTCAGCTCTCCCCACGACATTAATCCAATACAAAGGCTTACTCCTGATCTCCGTGGCGCAGTGAAACAGTTCATTCGAAATGTGCGTGCGGCCAAGACGATTGCCGACGAACGAGCTGTCATCCAGAAGGAGAGCGCAGCAATCCGCGCCAGCTTTCGAGAGGAGAGCCACGATCACAACACTCGGTGGGTTTAGCCGCTACCTGACAGCAATTCCATCACGGGGCTTGGCAGTGCTGACTCTAGCATAGTCGAAACAATGTCGCAAAGCTGCTCTACCTCTTCACCCTCGGAGAGCGAACCCACTTTGGTCAGATCGAATGCCTGAAGCTCCTGGCCTCGCCCCGATTCGCCGATAAACGTCTAGGACACCTTGCTACTAGTTTACTGTTGGATGAAAACCAAGAAGTCTTGACGCTGGTGACCAACTCACTCAAGAAGTAGGCCCTTGCCATACCCCTATACAGCCGCTTAGCTGCTAACTCTGACCCAGCGATCTCGGCCATTCCAATCAATATGTCGTGGGCCTTGCGCTCTGCACCCTGGGAAACATTGCGTCAATCGAGATGTCAAGGGATCTCTTCCCCGAAATCGAGAACCTCGTCTCCACCGCCAACCCATACATTCGAAGAAAGGCTGCTCTCTGCGCGATGCGCATCTGCCGCAAGGTTCCGGATCTGCAGGAGCATTTCCTCGACAAGGCAACACAGCTGCTATCGGATAGAAACCATGGCGTCCTGCTCTGTGGACTTACCCTGGTGACCAGCCTATGCGAGGCGGATGAGGAGGAGGGCGGAGAAGAAGGAATCGTTGAGAAGTTCAGGTCTTTCGTCCCGGGGCTGGTCAGGACTCTCAAAGGACTCGCGACCTCAGGCTATGCGCCCGAGCATGATGTTACTGGCATCACCGACCCCTTCCTACAGGTCAAGATTCTACACCTGTTGCGAGTCCTTGCTGTGGGCGACGCCGAAACCAGCGAGCAGATCAACGATATCCTAGCACAGGTTGCCACAAACACCGAATCATCTAAGAACGTCGGTAACTCGATTCTTTACGAAGCCGTGCGCACTATTCTCGACATTGAAGCCGACTCTGGTCTGAGGGTTCTGGGTGTCAATATCCTGGGCAAGTTCCTCACCAACCGCGATAACAACATCCGATACGTGGCTCTCAACACTCTGATCAGGGTGGTCGCTATCGAACCTAATGCTGTGCAGAGGCATCGAAACACGATCTTGGAATGTTTGAGAGATCCCGATATCAGCATTCGACGTCGGGCTCTGGACCTAAGCTTTACCTTGATTAACGAGAGCAACGTCCGAGTTCTTATCAGGGAGCTTTTGGCCTTCTTGGAGGTTGCCGATAACGAGTTCAAGCCGACCATGACCAGCCAAATTGGCATTGCGGCCGACAAATTTGCGCCCAACAAGCGATGGCACTTTGACACAATGCTTCGTGTCTTATCGCTGGCTGGTAACTACGTCAAAGAGCAGATTCTCTCATCGTTTGTGCGCCTCGTTGCCATCACTCCCGAGCTGCAGACTTATGCAGTGCAAAAACTCTACATCAACCTCAAGAAGGACATTACCCAGGAGAGTCTAACACAAGCAGGCGCCTGGTGCATCGGCGAGTACGCGGATGCTCTCCTCAAGGGTGGACAGTATGAGGAAGAGGAGCTGGTTCAAGAGGTCAAGGAGCACGAGGTTGTCGAATTGTTCTCGCTCATCCTCAACAGCGCCTATGCTACTCAGGTCTCTACCGAATATATCGTGACGGCGCTTATGAAACTGACAACTCGATTCTCTGACGCTGCTCAGATCGAGAAGATCCGACGAATCCTGCAGTATCACCAGACCAATCTTGACGTCGAGATCCAGCAGCGAGTGGTTGAGTATGGCAATCTGTTCAGCTTCGACCAGGTCCGACGAGGCGTTCTTGAGAAGATGCCTATTCCCCAGATCAAAGAGGAGTCTCGTGTGCTTGGACAAGCGCCCACCAAGAAGAAGGCTGCCAACCGCAAATCGCGAGTCATCAAGCCGACGGAACAGGATCTTCTTGACATTATGGACGCGCCTGCTGCCACCTCGTCCAATGCTCCCTCGACGACCAACACCGACCTGCTCGCTGATATCCTGGGTGGCACTACCTCGCCTCCTCCCACCTCAACCTCGCCGCCACCTCAGCAATCCAACATGTCGAACATCATGGATCTTTTTGGCTCTGCACCTGCATCTTCTACAGCATCTCCCGCCGCTCCTTCATCAAACTTTGACCTCATGTCCCCTGTTTCGACATCCCAGCCTCAAGCGCCGCAAGCACCGGCTGGTGTCCCATGCTACGATTCCAATGATCTCAACGTGGTGTTCCAGATCCAGCGCAATGCTGAGGGCATGATCCAGGCCACTGCCAAGTTCCGCAACACTGGCTCGGCATCTCTGTCCAATGTGTCGCTGCAAGCTGCCGTTCCCAAGTCTCAGAAGCTGCAGCTGCTGAGCATCTCTTCCTCGGACCTCGGACCTGGGGCTGAAGCCTCTCAGATGATGAGAGTGTCCGGATGCAAGGGGGTAAGTAAAACAATATCCGACATTATCGCGTGTAATATGATATACTGACAACATTCTGTAGCCTCTACGTCTGCGGCTGAGGATTGGATACACGCACCCAGCTGCTGGACAGGTCATGGATCAGGTTAACTGGACGGAACCTTCCTAGTAGAAGGGTCGACGGGTGTATGAGTTTGTAAGGGGCACCAGATGTCTTACAGAAGGTAATGTGACTGGCGGGTATGGATTATACGAGCGGGAGCTTGGAGGAGATAGAATCCTAAAACGGACGGTAAAGCATTCTTGTTCTTTGCAACAAATTCATTCAACAATTGTATTTGAATGAAATGTGCAATGTTGTCGCCTCGGCCTCTGGATCTTGGGCGTCTGATATGTTAGAGATTGCCTTAGTCAGCTTGGCGATCAATTGGCTCGATGTCACTAAGCTGTGATTACGTTACTGTCTAGTCCAGCTGGGCAAGCATACAGACAAGATCGTACCTTGATGCCTTTGAGACTCTGGGCATTGAATAGCCTGTTTCTGAAACCCAGACTCGGTTTGATTAACCGGTCTGGCTTCGTTACCACAGCCATGTCAACGGATCGAAGCGGGCATCTTGAGCGAACGGCCCAGGAGCCTCGAGACGAGGTTGGTACAGTGGAATTTGCGCTGTTTGGCATCGGCGGGCTTACCGATAGCCCCATAGGGTCTTCATCCTGTAAGGATTGGTAGGATAGACCAAGTCAATGAGCGGGTTCGGCTGTTTCGACTGATGCTTGAGTCGGGGCCAGTCAAGGTGCGTACGAGTTGCTCTACTCTGGATCTTCACTGCGGGGTTGACTTTACCGTGTCAAGCAGTGTTTGGCCGGTCAATGGCTGGATACATACGTGCCCAACATGGCCAAACCAGGCGGCTTCACCATCACATCTGCGCCCTCAGCCGCCTCTACCTCCAACGCGCCGTACTTTGAGCTTGCAGTACAAGAATCTCCTGAGAATCCTCCCGCCGCCTGGCTCTGGCGACGGCCGTCTGAGATTCTCGGGTCGAGGCTTCGGGTACGCGTGGGAGGGAGCTTTGTCTTTCCACCGAGCGATGTGGGACTGAGGGACATCCGGCGCGTAGTCCTTGTCGCGGGTGGCGTGGGTATTAATCCGCTTGTCAGTATGATGGGGTGCATAGCTGAAGAAGGGTACGGCGTTGATGTGAGGGTTCTATATGCGAGTAAATTGCCCAAGCGTAGACTTGAGGAGCTTCTTTTCTTGGAAAGGATGAAGGGGTGGTTTGCTGAGGGAAAGCTTAGAGGCGAGCTGAAGGTCTTTGCAACGGGGACGGATGGACAAGAGGCAAAGGGTGATGGAGTTGAGGTGTTGACGAGGAGGTTTGATATTGAGGACGTAAGGGAGGCGGTGGGAGGGACAGCGGAGCAGGCGGTTGTGTATGTTTGTGGGCCGCCTGGGATGACGGATGAGATTGTGGAGGGATTGACGGCAGAGGGAGGGTTGGAGAAGAGGAGAGTTATGCTGGAGAAGTGGTGGTAGAGAGTTGTTGTCTATAGTCGTGGTTTTGACCTGGTTTTGACCATGGTCTGTAAGGGCATGGAGAATCGATAACGAGCTGAAAAAGAATAGATGCCCAGACTATGACTATGATCTTATTGCGCCGTGGTATCGTATCAAAACCATCTATTCACCATTGCAGCCCACTCATTGCATCCATGTATATATCATATCCTTGACCCAAAACTTGACCCAGCCGTCAAAGTGCCACCGCTGACCTAGGAGAAGAGGTCCTCAGCCTTCTGCCGCTGCTTCGACCTGCCCCCGCCAAACAGTTCCTTGCCTGCATTGCTCTCGCCAAGCTTGCTGGGAAATAGCTCGCGCGCGTTGGCCCCAGCGGCGCCCTTGATCGTGAAGCCCTCGCCGCTGCCCTGCTGGCTTGCCATGCCGCGAATGCTGAACCCGCTGCTGTCCGATCGCGTGCCCGGCACAGAGACAATCTTGGGACGATCCTCGTCTCTGAGGCGGGCTGATCCTATGGCTCGCTCCAGGGTGTCCAGGTTTCCTCCACCAAACTGCTTGATCGACTTCTTGGTCGGGAACAGCTCCTTGGAGCCATTGTCGGCTGATATGCGGTCCTTGAGTGAGCGCGCCCTGAGCCTGTTCCCGGATGAGCTAGCCCGCTCGCTCATGAGATCGTCGCCGTCGCCGTCGCGCATGGGTGATGCAGATCGATCGCGTCGTGTCCTTCGATCCGAAAAGAGTTCTTTGCCTTGGTTCTCACGGGCAAATGAGCGCGGTCGTTCCTCCGTGTCTGAGTCGCGCCTCCTTCGTGTGGCGCGGGGCGCATCGTCGTACATGCTGGCTTCGAATGTCTCGACTTGATCGTCAGAATTGCGTCGTCGTCGGCCACCACCATCACCATCATCACGGCGATAGCCGCCCTCTCGATCCCTGTACCTGGAACGGTTGTCTTGGTTTCGTCGCCGTCGCTCTTCGGGATCGTGTTCGGGGTGGAGGAGGTAGTAGCGGCTGCGCAGGGCGGCGCCAACCTCTTTCTTGTCGGTCGCGATGGCGAAGCGGACATGGAGGGAGATTTCTGGCTTTCCCTCAAACCGTTTCGCAGGGAGAGTCTCGCCGATGGCTAGAGCCGTGGCATCGGCTACAGGCACGGAGCTCAAGGCGACAATGGCATCACGCGCCGTGGGCTCGGAGGGGAAGAGGAGGTTGGCAGAAGAGTCGTCGATCCATTCGACCCTGTCGACATGACCGAAATGGGCCTTGACGTAGTCTTTGATGTCGGATGTGTGCAGGGTATCGACGCCTCGAATATGTATCTTTGTTGGAACGAGGGCTTTTGAGTCGTCGGCAATGGGCTCGTCGTCGGCTACCTCACCGGGCTCTTCAGGTTCGTCGGGCTGCTGGAAGGGGAGTCAATTCCGGGTCGCATCAGGAGACAAAGCGGTTCGTTCTTACTAGTATGTCATCGCGACCGAGATCGACAACGGGCGCGTCGTGGGCCGTGTCGACGGCATCGTCCATTTCGATATCGAGATCCATGGTGCGAAGACGGCGAAGAGGTGGTGGTGTGTTAACGGAGAGAGGAAGGGGGATGGAGTTAGACCATTGAGGAGTAATACTCAGCAGTGAATAATAAGCCTGCACGAGCTGGGGAGATGAAGATGCAGCAATGAAGAAATGCTGAACGGAGTGTGGTAGAAGAATGAGAAGTGGTGAAGCTGGAGAAGAGCCCAAGCTCCAAGGCAGTTTGAGGCTGATGCTAACCTACCCGCAGGCCGATCGGAGTTGGAGCCCGGCTGCTCCGCCGCTAAACTTTCAGGCGTTTCCAGCGTCTGCCCTCTCCGCGTCTACCTACTGTACCAAGTCTAGAACGGCAACACATCAGCCCCACCGGTTATTTATCGATAGACAACCTTGGCTTCCCCAGTAAACACGACTTGGACCCTTCTTAGCCTTCTTTACCTAAGGTATTTAAACGTCTTTACAACTGTGTCTGAATACCTTGGCTGAACAAGGCACCTCATTTCATGGCAGCATACCTTCATAGCTTGGACAGAGTAGATACGATCCTATTGGATTGCCCAGCCTCAAAGCATTTCCCACATCACGGACGAGATCAAAATTATCCAGATTACGCTCAACGAACTTTACCGGCTCAAACCCAACGAGTCTCTTTCCTATATACACATACAAGTCTCAGGACATATGATCCAGCCCCCCTCTCGTCTATACTTCTAAACTTTATTTCAAAATCGTTCCGAAAATGAGCGAGGTTTTCTTCCAAAAGACGGGCCAGTGCTACGCCCGAGGTATCAATAATTTCCCATGTCCATGTTTGAACGCCCTGATGATATGCCAAAAGCAGTCGCTTCCATAAGTTTCCCCTTTCTATGCCCGTGATAAACGAAAAGGAAAAGATTTGTTTAGTGGCCGGTGGGGGTGTGCTCTCGTCCTGATCCCTCCTCATCCTATCGCGCAGTTTCTACTCCGCGTCGTATCTCTAGTCGGGACGACTTGCATGTCCGAGGCATTTTGGTCATGGGCCCTTCTGCGTCGTCGAGCGAGGAGCATGAGACCTCGGACATGCTGCGCTTCAAACCTGGGAAGGCTCCGACGATGTTGCCTGCAGGCGGTGATTCATCGCCGCCTTCGTCTCCGTAATGGTCTCTGGATGATGAATCTTGATCATCCTTTTGATCGAGCATACTATCGTGGCCCCATGCGGATTCCAGTCCTTCTATATGGAGAGGTGATCGCTTTAGGAAGTTCCACGACAGGGTGTCGTGCTCCATGGCGATGTATAACGAGTCCATCTTGCCGCTAACGTCGAGAACAGCGCAGTGCTGCCGGAGGAAGGCCCTGTCGTACTCGCCGTGGGCGAGTCTTGGCTCTAGCGGACGTAGCATCGGCAAGCCTTGAAGACGCTCGGCATCGCACAGCCTTGCCTGCAAGGGCACCCACGGTCGACCCTTGAGCAGAGACTGGAACGATCGCGACACAGCGTTTGTGAACGATTGGGCATCGTCACCCTCCACTGCTATCATACGGTGTAGCCCGCGGGATAGACATCTCTTGTACGAGGTTGTATCCTTTTCGAATGGGAACGGCGTGTCCTTGGTGGGCATCAGAGAAACATGTATTGTCCATGGTCTCAAAGTGCTATAGGCTGAGGATCGAAGACTCGTAGAGAGGTGCGGGGGGTTATGCGGTCGTTGAAACTTGGTCGCAGTCGTGGGTGAGAGATGTAGGGTATCAAAGGGTGAATCCGTCGGGTCAGCATCCTGAGGTGGTGATAGTAGAGGCTCAGCACTTTCCAGCTTCTCGATTCTCTCTTCCAAAATCTCATCGCTATCCACCAACTCGAGCTGGCGATTACGCAAGTCTTCGACTTCTTTTCCGGCCTTGACCATCTGCTCGCTTTGTGATCGGAAGGCTTCTTCCAGGGTCTTCATTTGCTGCTGTAACTGCGTCACACGCTGCCACGCAGCGGACGCATTGCGATAGGAGCCCTTGAGTTGGGCATCGGCCTCTTCTTTATTCTTCTCGACAGTCTCCTCCAACTCGCTGATGCGGGCAACCACATTGGAGAATCGGTCATGATCGGTATTGTGCAAACTGTCCTCGAGGACGCGAATTTGTTGCTTGATGAGGTCGATTTCGGCTTTGTTTGTGCTGGGCGACGGCGCATCGGCCGAAGCAATGTGGAAGCAGGAGAGGTGTCCACAATTGCAAGTGGCACCGGGCAACGATTTGTTGTGGTCAAATCCCATACAGCCGCACCGCTGGCCCTTGAGTTCGGGGATCATGAGGATGTAGCGACATTGTCCCTTTGGTAGCTGAGACTCGTCGGGCTGCGGCGTCGAGGCCGGTGGGGGAGAGCGAGAGGGAGACGGTGACATTGGGGTTCGTCCAACCAAGGCGTCGGTGAGAGGGATCGAGGGCGAGATACGTCGTCCATGGAAAGGTCGGCGGCAGCGGGAGCCAGATATGAGAAGCACGGAAGGAAAAGAACCCACAGGGCAACAGGCGGGCGGCTCTAATCATAAAGCAGGGCGATTTCGAGATTCGAGCCCCAGGGATGCTGGGTTGAACGATTCCGGCCAACAGCGTTAGGAGGGTACGCGGGTCTCTGCGGGTCATGGCGGTAGACGGCGACGAATGCGGTGATTGCGAGCGGTTGCGATGCATCTCAAAGTAATAGACTAGCAGAACCGAAAGGGTGCTGCTGAATGGGATCCACCGCTGCGACGTTATCATCCGCTCTCGCCATCAACCTCGACGGGCAACCCACGAATCCTAGACCGGTTGCGCCCGCAGGCTGGCTGATGGCATCACAACTCCCACGTTGAGACCCGCAGAGCCATGGCACCACAGGCCAAGGCAAGGGTGGGGGGACACGAGCAGAACACGGCGAGCCCAGTACGTAGCCGTGGTAGCCCAAGGTAATCAGGTAATTTAGCCCCAGGGAAGGCAAAGAAAGGCGACAAACGACAGGTCCACGCGACGGGCCACGGCCAAGTTCACACCGGGAGGGTCACGGAACTCCGAGAGAACACCCACCAGAGACAGAGAAGAGATCTAGGGCAAAGCTAGGGGAACGGGGAACTCAGGGGATGCAGTAGGGCCCCAGCTAAGGCCCAAACGACCGAGATAGCGTCGCTGTCTTGATTTGCTGTGACGCGCAAACCTGGGTCAAACTTGTGCTAGGCCGCAGGACCCTCAGACCCTGGGCGCGGGTGCGCGCTCTGCGCTGATGGGTATCCGCACAAGAGCACACAAGGACGACAAACTTTTCCCTTGGATGGGCTCCCCGAAGAATTCCCACACACACACTTCTCTCTGATTGATAACCACCAACACGGTCTTGGCGGGACCCCCCATGACCCTTTGGGCCCCTGTTGGCCCTTTATTCTTGGTCCCTGGATGTCTGTGTGTCTTGTCCCTTGTGTCTTCCCGTTTGTTTGGGGACCACACAGGGCAACGACTGTGTGAGCAAGTTGGGGGTGGCCACGCTGCGATAACGGGCGCAAGGGGCTTGCTTGATGGCAACCAAGGCTCTTGCGGCATGGGTTCGTGATCCGTGGTCGGGATTGCGCTGATGATTGATGGAAGCTTATGTTGAGACAAGAGGTGACAACAGCGGGCCGCCTGGAGCTGATTAGCAGACGCTTTCTGGCTGGTCCACCCCCACACCCTCTGGGTTGCAAAGGTTGCCTCCTTGGTTGACAAAGTTGACTCCTGTGGCCCTTCCCGCACCCGCTCGCGCTTGTTGATCTCTCCGGTTCTTGCGGCGCCCATTCCGTAGCGTCGCGGGACCTGATTGACGGGTGACGAAGCCGTCATCGCTGTCACACCCTCCCAGCATCCAACATTACTCAGGTCAGGTTCCCCAAGGGACGACTCAGTATCTCTGAACTCTCTTTAAAGTCAATCGCTGCCCTCATGCGACTTGACCCCAGATCCCGTCGTTATCGCCGCTATTGTTGATGCAGCGTTATCAAAACAACTTGCTTGTTTGGGTTGATGCCTGCCAAGGTTCGCAGTAGCGGGCCCTTGCTGTGCCTTCCGACGTCGGTATTGCAATGCGTAGTGTTGTATCCATCGTATCCATTGCATGGATCTCCGGAACCAAATGGACTCGGTACGGTGTACATACTCCGTATAAAGAGAGAAAAACCCCTACCTATCTCTCTTGTGCGCGGATTCGTGGACACGAGAGCTTGGGCCAAGGGCACCCGGTATCGATCATGATCCCCATTCATCAATGCTCCTCGCGGAAGCGCAGTACGTAAACGGCCATCAGGGTGGGATGGGTGGTCGTGGTTGATCACTGCCCGTGGGCGGAAGTGGGTGGCTGGTGGGCCTAGCCACGCAGAGAGCTTGTTTGCACCCACGTGCAATCCCTTGCGGCGGGCGCCTTTTGACGTCGTCTCGCGATTCTTGGTATGCAATCTGGCGGAGCAGTCTCGGGTCTTTGTTTTTATTTTGTCTTTGTTGTTACGCCGCACTGCCGAGTTGCTATTACGCCATATCATGGGCAACTTTGGGGCCGCAGTTGCGTCCTTGCTTGACACTTACACCAAGTGTTTGTCGCTTCTCAAAGGCTTCCACAGTAATAATGAGGAAGCGGTCAGCCAGACCTGCTCAACACTGAGCAATTCGCTTCGATCTGACCGGTCCCGAGTTCGCCGAGCCTATTCCTCGCGCCTCTCATTGACTGGCACTCGGTTTGAGAAGGGTGATGGTGAGTCACTTCTGTGTGTTTTTGTGAAACCACATGAGCCGTGGATCTGAAGCGTGCCCCAGCTCCCGCGCGCTCTGCCCTGAGACGCATAGCGAAGAAGCTCACCACTGCCCTGGCCAATGTAGCCTACTCCCTGGGAGGGCACGAGCAGCAGCAACGGCAGCAGCCGGTCGACTACAAGTCTCTCTTGGCGTTGTCAAATGGTTCGAGTACTGATGCCATTCGCACCATAAACGACTTGTCGAGCAGAGTCCGGTCAACGGCGAGCTCCACCTCACGAGGTAGTGTGGTGAGTAGAGGAAGGCAAACCTCCCGTCGTCATGACCAACAGACCGGAAAGAAATCTCAGAGACTGTCAGAAGGGCGGTCTAAGCGGGATAAGGCGAGGAGCGCGGTCTGTAGATCGGCGTCGTCGACAATCTCCCGGGGGTCGTCGGCGCACACCGGAGGCGCGTGGGGCCCGGAATCGAATCTCCATCGTAACCATATCGTCGGATTCGACCAAGTTGGGAGAGATCAGGCGGCGCCAGTCGAGGCAAGATGAGCAGCATGGAAGAAAGGCAACATATCCGCTGTATTCATACCATACCGAAGAGGTACAAGGGCGAAAGAAGTGGTGGCTTCCTTTTAGAGGCTCATAATCAGCAGTAAACAATACAATACAATGCTTGTTAACAACCTGTGTTATTCTGAACATCATCACCTTAATTGAAACATACGGTAGATATCTGAAGACGGCAAGGATATAGCAGTACGAATTAGACTACTACACGGTACGGCCTTGCACTGTCCAGGCTGCCACAGAACAGCTCGAATTACTGAGCCCCGCAGTCCAAAAATGCCACTGGGCGATGAAAGTGCCCCGCCACGACATCACGACGAGACACACGACACAACGTTTAAGCAATCGCATCATTAAACGACCTCGCTCACACTCGACGACGGCGACGGGCGACGACGAAGACGAAAAAGACGACGTGGTCTAAAGGAAACCACACTCACGACTCGCCTCGTCACCAACATCATCATCAACCTCACTTCTTCCCGGACATGCATTCGTCTTCATAGCGCCGCCATCATGCCTAAAGATCCCACTGCCGCCCTCAGCGCCTTGCTGCGCCAGTCCTCCATCGAAGACCATGATGAGGTCCTCAAGGCCGCCAACGCCGCCATCAAGGCCAACAAGAATGACGTCTCAAGCCAGCATACTCGCATTGTCGCCCTCCTGAAGCTCGATCGCTACGAAGACGCTCTACGCGCCATCTCTGAAGGCGACACCGCCCTCCAGTCGCGGTGTAGACTCGAAAATGCTTATGCGCTCTACAAGGCGGGCAAGCTTAACGAGGCCACTGCGATTCTCCAGTCTGTCGGTATTGAGACCAGCCGGGGCTTCAAGCATGTCGCTGCTCAGGTTGCCTATCGAGCTGAGCTGTTTGACGAGGCCCGCTCCATCTACAACCGCTTCCTGGGCACCGATCCCGCTGGTGAGGAGAACGACATCAGTATCAATATTCGGGCTACGTTTGCACAGTCTGGGTGGCTAGGGTACTCGCCTGCCAATTCCGTTTCGGTGCAAGATTCCGATGGTTTCGAACTGTGCTACAATGCTGCTTGCGCGCATATCACTCGGGGCTCTCTCGAGACTGCCGCCGGTCTATTGCAACGCGCTATCCGGCTCTGCGACGCTTCTGATGACCTTACTGATCAAGACAAGCAAGCCGAGATGAGGCCCATTCTGGCTCAGCAGGCATTTGTTTATGCCAGGTTAGGCAGGCTTAAGGAAGCTCTCGACTTGTATACTTCGCTATCAAGCACACCGTGAGTTTTCCTCTTCTACAGCGAACAAGTAACTTACAGCAACTAACCTTATTTTTTGAAGCGATGAGGACCCTGACCTCAACTTAATAACCCGGAACAATATGGTGGCCCTGGAACCCAAGGCCGAGAACCCTTATCTCCTTGAGCGCAAGTTTGCGTCACTTACAGACAAGGAAAAGGATGCCAAGCTCTTCAAATACCAATCCGACATCCTCCGGCGCAATCACCTGGTCGTTGACCTTCAGGTATTCAAAGGTGATGGCGTCAAGCGTCGCACTAATGCTCTCCTTACGGAGGCAAAGCATCCCACGACCTCTGCCGACACTGGCAACCTCTCTGTCCTCAACGCCGCTGGAAGTGCGCAAGGCACTACGGGAAAGCAACTCCTGAAAACCCTTCAGAGCCTGGCTCAAGAGAGGCCTCACGATGTTGGCCTCGTCCTGACTATTGTACAAATACAACTTAATGAGGGACACATGGGCTCGGCACTGTCCGTTCTAGAGTCCTTCCTACAACGTCTCGACAAGGCCGAAACTTCCGATTTCAAGGATGTCCGTTTCAGTCCGGGCCTCGTCGCCCTGGCAGTAACACTCCTACGAGCACAGGGACGAGAATCGTCTGCAAAGGCTGAACTCGTCAAGGCTGCGACACACTGGCAATCTCGTCACGCCGGCTCCGCCACTTCACTGCTCGAGGAGGCTGGTGTTGAGCTCATGAAATCATCCAACGCCCAAGACCTGCAGCTAGCCGGTGCCTCATTCCAGAGGCTCTTCGATGAGCAGAAGGGCTCGGATATCGCTGCCGCGGGGCTCGTTGCATCTTTGGCCCCGTCCAACCCATCCAAAGTAGAGAAACATCTCCAGAACCTCCCCGCAGTCGACTCCCTCATCGACGGCATCGACGTCACAGCTCTCCTCAGCGCCGGCGTCGCCACCACAAGCAGCAAGGCCACCCAGGCCCTCAAGCGCTCCGCCCCTCAAGAGCCCACCGAGAAGACGCGCAAGCGCCGCAGACAGATTCGCCTGCCCAAGAACTACGTAGAGGGCACCAAGCCGGACCCGGAGCGCTGGCTGCCGCTCCGCGACCGGAGCTCATACCGGCCCAAGGGAAAGAAGGGAAAGAAAAAGGCCGGCGAGGCGACGCAGGGCGGCATTGTCAAGGAGGAGACACTGGAGCTCGTGGGCGGAGGGGGCGTCAAGGTGGAAAAGGCGCCGGCGCCGAACTCCAAGAAGAAGAAGAAGGGCAAGAAATAGTATAACATTGCTCGTTGACTGTGGTGTTCATGATGAGATCACAACCTTGCTACGAGGTCAAGCAGGTCATAGCATTCATAAACAAAGATTATCATCGTTTCGAACAGCCTCTCGTCCAAACATGTACTCAGGTAACACATATCTCATCGAGTGCCATTCATCGTGCAGGCTTTGGTGAATACTGGGAAATTTTGCGCGCTTGAGATCTAATAGTAACGTAAAAGACAAGGAGGAAAGGCGATGCAGTTCTAACGCTTACTTTTTTTGTGCTCCGCCAAGTCATGAAGCCCTTTGAAGAAAACAACAAAAACAAAAGAACAAAGGCTCAGGAGACACTATAAGAATATCTAAGTACATGAGTCCTCAGGGAGTCGGCCCGCCGCCCGCCGCCCGCATCTCGTGAACACCGCCGAGCATCTCTCACAGAGACCCTTCATCTCCTCACTTTTCATTGCGTCTTTTCACCATATGTGATTGTTCGCTTGCTAAACGAAAGAAAAGCATCAATGCCCTCCCACAACCTCAATCCCAGAAACAAAGAACGCTAAATACACACAACCTACATGTCAGACAAGAGCCTCACCGCTGTTTTCCTCTTCTAACATCATGCGTTGACGGGCTGGACAGGGCGACTTGGTAGCTGCTCCAGGTCTTGCAGTGACTCGTCGTCCGAGCCACGGCTCTCAAGCTCGTCTCGTTTGCTGCTCCGGCCTCTTTCCTCGCTGGTATCATCCATCTCCTCATCTGTCTCCGTCTCGATCGGGGGTAGGGGGCTTCGTCGTCCGTCTGAGAAGCTGACGGCGACCTCACTTTCAGTGTCCGAGGGAATTGTCAGTCTCCCGCCAGCCGAGGTGCTTCTAACTGCTTGGGCGGTCGAGTACTTCCTATGAAGTTCTCGGAAGCTTCTGGCGGTTGCGGTGCTTGCGCTCGCCACCGACTCCCTTCGTTCACCTGTCTCCAGTGGCACGCCAACAGCAGAGTGGAAATCTTCATCCTCAGCGCCGCTAGGCATAGGCGAAAGAGGCGGCTCTATCTGCAGTGATTGCTTTCGGGCTCTGATCTTCTCGTCCTGAGACATATTCTGCAGTCCGTCGCCAAAGGTGATGACAGATGCCTTCTTGCCATGGACCACAAAACTGCCTGTGCCTCTGGCCAATTGATGGTCTTGTCCTGAGTCTTCCCCTGACCCAGCCACCTCCTTGCCCTTCCTACTACTGCGGTGGTGTGAGAGATGTCCAGCGCCCTCTCTAAGGGTTCGCTGGAGACTTCGGCGGATCTTGCTCCTGTCACCCTTGTCGATGGATGTGCCACGCTCAACAGTGCCGTCCGCGCCTGTCGACACAGTTGCCTTGTCCGTAGGGTCGCGGCTAGGGCGTGACTCCAGAAGGCCAGCCTGTTCTAAGAAATCGCGTTCGTCGGCATCAGGGTCATGGTGACCATCATCCCCAGGCTTCCGTAATGGTTTGATCGCTCTCTCATCCTGCGAAGACGCCGACTTCGCTAGCGGAGTTGAGGGTACTGACTTCACAGGGGATTGGGCAATACTCGATATCGACCCGTGCCTCGTGCTTCCAACGTCTGGCCGAGCAAACGAGAGATCTCGTGAGCTATGTCGACGGCGCGTGGCACTCTGTGGAGGAGTCTGGAACACCTGATCAAGGGGAGAATCCAATTCCTCCGCAACTTCGGTTGGGTTAGGAATATGAACGACCTGAGGCTCCGTGGGTGTTCGGGGGCTAGTGACCTCAGTACCCGAATGAAGTGTTGACCTTGATCCTCTGCGCGTTGTATTAGGGCGTGGAGTGGGTGATCCGGTCGTGTGCGAGAGCCGATTTGATTGTTGTTTTGTCGGCGTGAAGTTCGCAGTCGGATGCTCTTCCTCGAGATCTTGAATTAAGATATCCCGGTGGCACTTGGATTTCCAAATCTCTTGGCGCGTCCACTTCAACTGCACAGACATGCGGGCTGCAGCAGACAGGAGCTGTTCTCTCGTCCTCGGCTGGATAGGCGCAAGTATTTGCAGATGACGGGCGTTCCTCAGCTGGTCGTCAAGTTGCTTCTGAGCCTCCTGCAAGCTGTCGTTGGCCTCTGCAATCTTCTGCCGCATCACATCCCGCCGAGCAACCGAGATGTCTTCTGCCATCTTATGGTCTATCCGGCTTCTAGCGACGGATACGGGTCCTGTTGGCGTTTGAATAAGTGTGGCCGCATCAGAGCTATCAAGTCGCCGCATACCTCTTCGGCCTTGCCCGTCGTAATTGCCGCCAATGACACCGCGCATCTTGACGCCCGTGGTTCGGAAAGCTGCAGCATAGTTGAGCTTGGCGAGCCAGTCGTTCATCTCTTCCTCATTATCTGCCAAGAGGACCTCATCCAAGCCGCCCTGACGCACGTAAATAAAGGCGTTCTTGTGCTTTTTGTACGTTGCATCTTGGAGAGCGACGGCACCGTGAGTAGACATGAGTCCGTCTGGTTTGAACTCCTCAAGTGGAGGGTTGAAAATCAACGGGATACCATCATGGCCTGCCTTGATGTGGTTGTCGTATTGATGTATCAAAGACTTGACCCATCCCGTGTTCCGGAAGAAATAGAGCTGTGCCCCGGTGAGGATGGCGCCCCATTCTTGCCAAGGTGAGCGTGTCTTGCGCTTCTTTGCTTCCTTTCGCCACAAGAGGCCAACTTTGGTGACTTTGATGTCGACGATGCCGGGATGGGCGTCTGCCGGATTGCTCGCCGTCTGCTCTGTCATGAAAGCGTCAGGGCGAGACCGTGCCGACACAATTTGTAGCACGCCAGTCCGAAAGAAGGTCTTTTGCAGGTCTTTCAGGTTCAGGCTAGTCGCAGAGCCCAGGTAGTTGTAGTGATCGTCCAGTTCCATCGCATCCTTCAAATTCGGCCTTAGGGCGTCTAAACTTCCATCTAGAATGAGGGTATATGGATCTATGGGCTCCTTGATGGCCCGTTTCGCAGGATCGTTAACTGTCGACGAGATGAGAGGTTTTCGTCTTGATTTGTGTGACGCAAAGCGGTCACTGTTTAGGTCCAAATCGTCTTCAACATGGATAAAAGGGGTATAAGTGATGTTGTCATAAAAGCATTCCAAAACATCGTCAAAAATGCCCTCTCCGCGCGTATTCTTCAAGTAATCGGGTTTTTGCATTTTGTGCTTGTTGTTCTTGTTGAAAACGTCGGTGTGCAGTATCAGTAAGGAAAATGCAATGAAATAAGCCTGGTCTGGCGACGCGTAAATGCCTGGGTTACATTCATGATAGCGATTTGCGAAGGCTTGCAGGCATCGGTCAATCTGCTGTGTCTCTTTGGGCAATTCGGCTTCCATGAGAAGCTTGCGAATCGCCATATCCATGGGATCGCCGAAGAAGCTGAAGCTGCGCATGTAACTCCGAAGAACAGATATCGTGAACGTGTCTGTGCCTTTCGACAACGTAGCGGCGATGATACCCCGACTTGCAACTTCTTCGACACGAGTGAGATACTTGGCAGCTGACTCGTCTTCCCGACGTTCTGGTAGAGTGATTGATTCTCTAGCGATTTGGAGCGAGTTGTTCTTGGACCCAATCGAGCCAGGAGTTGTAGGCGTCAGGGTACCCTGGCGGCTGAGCTCAGAGTTTTGGCGCAAGCGACTGAGTCCAAACAAGTCACCAAAACTCTTGCGGCCAGTGGAAGAAGATGTTCGAGTTGTAGGAGGTAGTAGATGATCATCGGTTGAGTCGCGGCCCATTGAGCTCATGGTTGAGGACCTCCCTCGCAAAAGGTCCCCCCTGGTCGGAGAGGAATGTCCCGATTGAGTTCCTCCAGGCGCAAACAAAGTGGCTGCAGGCGACTGAGTTGATCGCTGACTTTGGTCACCCTTTGCGTTGCTTCCACTAGCGGTTGTTCCGCTTTGAGCGGTCGCAGGACGTGGAGTAGTAGAGACGCCAAGGGAAGCTGTAGAGGATATACCAGGTGGTACCCTTCCTTTTTGTTGTAGATGTGCCAAGGGGAAGAGTGGTTCTGGAGTTTTCTTTGCCCTCCGCAGCTTGAAGAACGCGCCCGAGGATTTCTTGGGGGGTGTTTCGGAGGTTTGGTAAGAAGAGCTCTGGCGAGATAAGCGGCCATTGGAGCTGGCATCTGAACGTGACGACTCGGACGGCCGGTTTTCCGGAGGGGTCAGGACAGTCCCGTTAGGACTGCTGTGTGTAGCCGTTGTAGATGGCCGAGGAGACTCGGGTTCCTCCAGCGTAGCGAGCGCAGGCCAGCGTCTCTCGTCTTGGAAGGATTTACGGAGGGTCTTCTGGCGCCCCAAAACACGGTTGGAAGGGTCATCGTCACGAGGTATGTCAGTCGAACGGCGAAACCTAGCGCCCAGGCTTATGCGGGATGGCTTCTTCTTGGGACCATTGAAGTCGTTTGTAGGAGCAGTGGTGATGATTTCGGGTGCTGGGTCAGTGTCAGTTGACTATATCCTCCACAAAGAACTGAAGTAGATGAAGGGGTGGGTTACGTCGCGGAACTGGAGGGGGCTTCTCAGACTGTTGTTTCGCCCGAAGGGACAGCTGAGAGTCGGAGGCATTGCGGAAGCGTAGAACGGAGAAGCGGTGATGCTTGCTATTCTCTTCTTGGATAGGAGGAGTATCCGGGCGGCTTTCAGGACGGCTTTCAGAACGGGTTTCGGGACGGCTGTTAGTTGATTCTCGTGTTGATTCTCGTGTGGGTTGCGGCCGGATAGGTTCGCCTTGGTCGTCATCATCGGCGGCAAGTTCGGGCTGGGAGGGAAGAGGAGGAGGGAGGTCGCCGGAAGTGCTGGACGCAAAGTAGGTATGGCGGCGCATGTCCGCCTCACTGGCCACATTGCCGCGGCGGCGTAGGAAAGGCATAGCGACGACTGATCATGGTACGCGGCCAGTCCGGATGTTGACAATATCCAGGCTGCGTTGGCGACAGAGCGTGGCAGGGCGGCAGTCGTCTCACGACCTACCGAGCTAGAGGTTTGGCCCAAACGCAGCGGGGATCATTGAGACAGCTCTAACACGTCGATGTCGATGATGCGGGAGTAGCAAAAGGAGAGATGGCGAGTGTGGGTGAGATGGCGAGGCTCGTGGTCGTAGTTTGGACTTCTTTGATCACTTTCGTATCCGTACCCTGATGCAGCACTTCCTGGGCAGCTTTCCATTCCCACCACGGCCAGGGGCTGGGCCACATTACAGCCTCAATTGGCCCAACGCCTGTCAGACTACCACAGTGCCGGCCCACTGGGTTCCATGTGGCTGGGGGTACCTGAGAGGCCCACTGAAAAGGGCTTTTGCGCGCTAGTCTCTCGGAGGGCTGACGTGGCTGGTGCACAGTGCATCTCGTGCAAGGCTTGATCAATTTCAAGGGCAAGCGTAGGTTTTTGGGGGCCTGAACCAAACCTCTCTTAGTAGCTGTCCACGCTGTCGTTCTGGCGGTTAACGGTCAGTGGAAGTGGGATGAGAGCGGCTTGGCGGAGAATCCCGGCCCTCAACGACGGTACCATGCCAGCCTCGTCCTGCATAGAATTCCCTTAACTAAGGTAGGCAAGCTTATTAGAGGGAAACCCTCAGATTGGAGATGGCTCGAGCGGTTACAGAGGCGCCATCTGTGGCTTCGTCCCATCTCGCACTGTAGGCCACCAAGGTCTCCCGCTGTCGGGCGAGGCACCAACCATTGTCCTCCATTCCCATATCTACAATAATTTGGTACACTACATCATACCCTGATCATCTATCGCCGCTCACTTTGAACTTCTTTTTCCCCTGCCGAGGGCTGGGTAATCCTTCCCATCGGGTACTTCGATTAAGCAGCGTTCATCGGCCGCGCCGACTGCGCTCATTGTGCCCAAGATGAAGTTGAAGCTAGTCGCCACGACTTCGCTATTGCTGCTGCAGGCCTCCGACGCCGCCGGCATCGACACTCAGCGGGCCATCTTCCATGCCCAAACCGATAACACCAATACTCGACTCTTTCCTTTCCTCACAAAGCTCCGCGATAGCGCCATCGAGTTAATCTTCGGCCGCCATCCGACCAAGGACGCCAACCCGCCGCCCGTCCCTAATCAGTTGCGTGCGCAGTATGCCAACCAGCTGGTGCTTCGGTTCAATGTCACCACTTCTCACGAGGAGGGCGCCCTCGCCGATGCCGCCGCTCGCCTGTTTCTCGATGTCTGGGCGTTTACCCAGGATTACGTCGACATCCGCATGCACGCCGACGAGGTCGGACCTTTGCTCAGCCTGCTCCCCAAGTCGCTACACACATCACACTCGACACTGATCCCTGACTTGGCCGCCGCCGTATACAAGTCACTTCCAACCAACGGGAACCCGACGCGCGCCGATCCTCAAACCGTCGCCCCAATGGTCAAAGTTACCTCGTCGCCTGGAGACAATCTCTTCTTTCAGGATTACCAGTCGCTGGCCGTCGTGATCCGCTGGATGCGTCTCCTTGAGGCCATGTTTCCATCGTACGTCGAATATATCAATATTGGCAAATCATACGAGGGCCGCGATATGCCTGCTCTCCGTGTGGGAGTTCCGGATCTTGAACCCGATGCGCCCCGACGAAAGACGATTGTGGTTATGGGTGGCTCTCATGCCCGCGAATGGATCTCGACTAGCACTGTCAACTATCTGGCGTGGTCCTTTATCACCAGCTATGGTAAGGAGCGTATGATCACGAAGCTGCTTGACGAGTTTGATCTCGTTTTTCTGCCAATCGCCAATCCAGATGGTTTCGAATACACCTGGCATATCGACAGATTGTGGCGCAAGACGAGACAGCAGACGAACCTCCAGTTTTGCCGTGGACTGGATCTGGACCGAGCTTATGGATATGAATGGGATGGTTCGCGGGTCCAGCGCGACCCGTGCTCCGAGAGCTATGGAGGAGAGAAGCCTTTCCAGGCTGTTGAGGCGGTTCAGATAGCCGATTGGGCGCGTAACCAGACGTGGAACAACAACGTTCGATTCGTAGGTCTGATTGATCTACACTCATACTCTCAGCAGATCCTGTACCCTTACTCCTACACCTGCTCTGTCGACCCGCCAAACTTGGAGAACCTTGAAGAGCTCGCCGCAGGCATCGCCAAGGCAATCCGCTTATCAAACGGGGAGTCATACACGGTGACGTCGGCATGCGAGGGCGCGGTGTCGGCGCGAGAATCTAGCGGCGGTCGATTCTGGTCTCGCATCGAGTCCGGTGGCGGATCGGCGGTCGACTGGTTCTACCACGAGATGCGGGCCCATTACAGCTATCAAATCAAGCTCCGAGATACAGGCAGCTACGGCTTCCTGCTGCCCAAGGAGCACATTGTCCCGACAGGACAGGAAATCTTTAACGCAATGAAATACTATGGGGACTACCTCCTGGGCAACAATGGAATCGAGTGGTTCCCGGACGCCGAAAAAGACAACGCCGTGAAGGTGAATGAGAAGCAGGAGACGTCGGACAACGAGGAAGAGATGATGCTGAGCCAGGAGCTCAGAAGGAGAAGGATGCGCAGATGAAATTGAGACATGAGGGCACACTGAATGATCAATGGAAAAGAGATTGAACAAGCAGTACTCGGATGAAACCGCGGTTGAGCGTAATGGGTTTTTTATTTTGTTTATATCATGCTATAAGGGACAAAACTCGGGCGTCTGATGATGACTACGCAAGGCAGGACTTGGAAAAGGCGCAAGCGTTTATTGGTGGCCTAGTCTTACACGCAATGAAGTAATATTGAACAAGGCCGTTGTTTCTTTCACGACTTTCCAACTTATTGTCCCATGGCGAACATGACGGAGGTGTAGGCAGCCATGAACTTCAAAGCAGCATCAGTGAGGAAAGATCCAGCAAAGCCGCTAGAGTAATTGGGTCAGTACAGGGTATTTGTGAGAAGTGGGCGAGGTTACATACGTCAAGCGACCCTGGGGACCACCGCTTGAGTAGCCAATGGCATACATGACACGGGAGACGGCCCAGCCAGCGCCAAGAGCAGCAGAGGCAACAGGGAAGCGGAGACCAGAGACGAGAAGTGCGCCGAGGAAAGAGATCTGGCTCTCAGTGAAGTTGGCGTGGGAGCGCTGGGCTACAGAGACAGGTCAGTCAAGCAAGCATAGAGATAAGGGTGAGATGAGAGATGAGACACATACCGCAGTTGAACTTGTAGGCGTTGGGATCCTTCTCAGCAAGCTCGTTGCTCGCGTAGGGGACAGGGTACGTGAGACCGCAGACCCTGCGGGCTTTGCCAGTGAGACCGAAGTGAAGCCAGTTGATGAAGAAGGTGGATGTGGCGGCGGCGAGGACGAAGCTGATGGGGGTGTTGTGTTAAATTGGGTTGATGTGAGGTTTGTGAGGAGGTTATCCTTACCCGTACTCGTTAGGGACCGCAAGAATCAAAGGCATGACGGCGACACGTAGGTTGTTAGCTGCTCAGCAAGAAACGAGTATGTTAAGGAAGACGTGAAGTAGCTGTTTGTTAGGATGTGGTATCAAGATATTGTGTGTACGTGGTCTCCAGGCCTTAAATACTAGAGGACGTCTTAAAACATCTCCGCATACTACGGGGATCGTGGAGCCGGCGGCCCCTGGAAAGCTAAGCTCCGTGCGGACGCAAGCCATGGAATGTCACTAGCCAGGGCACAAGCGGCAGGCCAATCAACTCTGCCGTGTTTGGTAATCAACTGCATCCATGCACAAGGTTCACTCTACGGACACTCGATTGGGCTCCTCTGCCGTGTCCAGCCTCGCGGCGAGGAAAAAGGGGCACTTCCATCTTCCATTGTCGATGCGGGCTTGGATGCCGAGGCGAGACGCGCTCCGCGCGATGGCCCGACATGATGAACATGGATGTTAGACTACGTATTAATCATCATTAGGCAGACGGAGTAATATGGATTGGATGGATACTATGCCGCAAAGTCCTCTTGTCGCCAGTTTCGGTCATGAATCTTCCAGGTGGCTGCAGTTCATCGTCATGCTCCGCGAGGCTACTATCAACTGTCCTTGCCTGAAGCGGCGAGGGTTGTGCCGTCGGCGTAACTATATACTCCGGGTACTAACTCCGGGTTGCGAAGCCGTTCCAAGGACTCATACGATGGAACTCCGCAACTCCTCCAGTCCAAACTCCGCAGTCCTTTTCAGGTGCTGACCTACACGAGACGAGGGAATACAATCCCAGCTGAGAGATATGGATCAAGCATGACGCTGACGCCAGAACATTCAGGGCATTACAATTAATTATTTCAGTTCGTACAAGCGGCACCATTACATCATCTGCCTAAACTCTCATATCAATTCATCTCGTGCATCTCTCCTCGGGCGGTCGCCACGGAAGGCCGAGACCCTCAAACACGCGCCGTTCCGCCGCCTCCATGTCAGGCGCCCCGTCCCCGGCGGAGCTGCCCTCGAGGTCCACCCACATGCCGTCAGCCCTACGCCGGATCCCGCTGCTATCAAACTTGAACCCCTTGACATTCTTGCAGTATCGCCGTAGATCCCTCTGGAACGTCGTCCCGCCGCTCCAGCCCAGCACCGCGCATCCCACCGTCTTCCATGGGCTGATGATGATGTCGACCCGTCGGTGCTGCGCGTCTTTTCGGTGAGGGTCTTGCCAGACAACCAAGGCCTTGTCGAGAGTATCGAAGCCCGACCCTCTGGCGCCGTCGCCCTTCCACGACAATGGTCGCTGCCCTCTTTCGCTGTTGTGGACTGAGAGGGTGAGCGTGTGCGTGATTAGGTGCGCCTTCTCAAGGCTCAAGACCACCTTCTCGATTACTCTCAGCGTCTTGCTTTCTTCTCGGTGGCTCAAGACGACATCGACGTCGCCAGATTGCTGCTTGCCTCGCCGATACCCTCCCACAATGACCATGTCAAACCCGGGATCGATCTTGCGTGCATGTTTCAAGATGGCAGCGCCGATAGATGCAACCTCATCTCGAGTAATCCCAAGCAGAAACTCGTCGTAGTACTTGACCCCGATCTGCTGTGCGCGACTGAGCGAGTTCCAAGCGTACTCGACCAAGTCATCTAGATCTCGCCAGCCTACAAGCCGTCATGTCAGCCTTGTGTAACACGCCCCTAGAGCTTTGGTTTGGATGGATACTGACCTTTGCGATAAAACTCACGTGCTGTGGTGTCCCCAACTCCCCAGACGTTGTAAAAGAGCTTCAGCGCGGAAACCATAGGGTCGGCGTTGGCCTCATGGATTTCCATCAACTCTCCTGTCTCCTTCCACTGATTCCAGAGTTCGGCGATCTTGCCGCCACAACCCGGCAAGCGTGCTACTTCTGATAGCAAGTTAAGTCGTTTGAGCATTGGGGGATAGTATCATATGGCAAACTCACCCTGGGAGTTCCGCAGCGCATATGGGTACGCTGCCACAGTAGCAATGGAAGTAGAGTAAGCTCTCACACCGACTTCGTCGCCCCGGAGTCGACGAATCGTCCTGACCTCGGTCAAGGCTTTAACAAAGGCCTCGTTGGGCGGGTTCACTAGTGTTGGCCGCTGGCACGAATACGTCGTCCCTAAGAAATCGGGTATCATTGGCAGGGCAATGTCATGTTCCGAAGTTGTCTGGTGAATCAGGCTAGGTGGGTGCTGAGACAACGTCGGCGAAGTACCGTGACGTTGGTTATAACGGTCGTGGGGCGAACTGATAGCACGCTCTAGTATGTTCGCGGGTGGGGAGTCTTTGACTGCTTTCGTGCCCTCGTAAAGGAGATATTTCCCGACAGGGAGCAATTTTCCTTGCTCGAACGAGTCTTTCAGCCATGCTAGTTTGACGACCTTGATCGTATTAGGGTCATGCTCAGGTTGCTTGGTGACTCTCCTCCGCTTAGGACTTGGGGTATCCTCCGAGTCACCATGCTCACCCTGTGAAGTCACAGACGCATAGAGCTGTCGAGACTTGTCGGCCTGTGTTCCCGGCTGCTCAAGGGGTACGGATTCAAGCTTTGCTCGTCTCAGCTCAAACATAGCGCGCTCTCGCCGCGAGATGTTGCCCACCACGATCTCAGCCTCGTTGATGTCATATGTCAGTGACGCAATCTGTTCCTCGAGCTCATGCAGCTCGTCGGGCTTCAAATGGGTTGGGAGCAGAAAAATCCGTGGCAGATCAAAGGCCATGATAATGCTGCTGGCTTCACTCCCACCAGGGGATGCAGGTGAGAGTGGCGGGTAATTGAAGGCGGCGGGGTTGGGGTTGTTAGAGGCAGAGACAGTACCTGAGGGACATGGAGGGGAGTTGACGCTAGCAAACTGCTCTTGGAGTGCGTTTCTACGAGACGTGAGGCTGCGCTGTGCTTGCTCTGGGGTGGAATACTGAAAGCATTCATGACCTTCGCAGTGACCATTCCTTTGGTGCCTTTCCACTGTTGTCTTGCGCATGAACAGCATGCCACATTTGTCACAGGCATAACGCCTCTCCAGGAGGAGCGCCTCATATGTCTCGGGGAGTTGTTGGAGCTCGCCCTTTGAGAGGTACGAGATGGAGAGGTACAAGATGCAGAGTCCACAGTTCCTGGACTGACATGTCTTCATGTGCCTCGCCAAGTAGTTGATAGACGGGTTTTCCCCGCAGATTGAACAAGGCTTGCATGTCGGCATGATGATTGCGGGCGGACAAAGAAGGGCAGCCTTAAAGTGAGCTGCGGTCAAGAAAGACAATGTACGTACAGCACCGGGTTCGTCATGTCTCGGCATAGTGAAACGGAGAGCACGCAAAGGTGGACAGTGATGGGAATTTATCCTGTACCTTGAGCAGTAAATCAGCAGAGAATGAGCGGCAAGCAAAAGCAAGCGAAAAGTGCAACGGGCGGGTGGCCGCGTCAAACAGAAAACGCGGATGGAGCCTCCAACGAATGAATATAGCTGCAAACACGACTAAGTTCAAACAAAGAGGCGTTTGTTGCTGGTTCCCTTCCATCCACCCATGCATGTGGTGTCAGTCAGCATCAAAGGGCGTTGATGCGACAAATACATTGACATGCTCCATTCTTGTCTCGTCGTCAATGCTCAGATAATTGAGAAATTGTCGCTTCTATAACTCCAAACGTCTAGTGTAGGTATACATCTTCCCAGAATCCATCCCGGCGCAGTGTAATGTCGATGTCTGCTGCCGTTGCCCTTGCGGGTATCCGTTTTTATCCAATCTGGCCGCCTTCATTATCTCTTCTCTCGGCGGCCTTCGCTGGTTGTACCATTATAAAAGGCATCGAGGCATGGTAAAGTATAGCCTCTAGAAAGCTCTAGGAAGCCCTAGAAAGTCGTATCATCGCACGTGTTTGCACGCATTAGACATCCTCAAACTCAATCTCCTCTTCACTGTCTTCTTCCTCCTCCTTCTTGATCTCGGGCTCTGGCTCAACCTTGACTCGCTTCGCCTGCCGCTCATCTGAGCTTTCTCCATCTCCAGATGCTTCTCGCTTGATCGCCGGTGTGACTGGCGTGTCTCGGCTCGACACATTGCCTGTGGGAGGTACGTCTTCAAACTCGTCCTCGTCTTCATCTTCTTCCTCGGATCCAAACCCATCCTCCTCCCGTGCTCGTTCTGCCGCTTGTTCGGCTTTAAGCTTCTCGAAAATATCGTCAATCTGAGTGTTGGCCTTGTTGTCGGGTGCACCCGCAAGCGTCGAGTCCTTGGAAGCCTCCTTCTTGACTGTAGGTGTAATGCCTGGAGCAGAGGTTGCCGTGAAAGATTCGCCGGTGACTGTACTGTTGGACATCCAGGCCGGCAGCGCGTTCTGCTTCGCAATTTTCTCTTTGCGCGCTTGCTCTGCTGCCTTTTCAGCCTCTGAAGGTCCGTCTGATGTCGAGATGTTAACCGCAATAGACTGGGGCCCGGTATTTGTCAAGCCCTTGACGGCCATCGGACGGTTCGCGCCAGAATCCGCCGCAAAGGTCTCAGCGCGCTGATGCGTTTCATCTCGCTTCACTGGACGGGCGTTGGCAAAGGCACGATCAAAATCGCACTCGGGAATGTGGACGGTATCGATCTTAGGCAGCAGTTCGCTGATGAACTTGAACTGGTCGTTGAGGCGCGTCGACTGCTCATGCCCAGTGGATGTTCGGTCCGCCTCGAAAGTGAGAGTGTGATGGCAGCGGTGGCATAAGAATCCTTCCGGGCCGACATTGTCCAAGACCTCCATAGCCGTCCATTCGGCCTTGCAGAATGAACAGAAGTACTCTTTCTTTTCGTTCGCCACCTGCGTAGTTCCCTGAACCTCCTTGTCGATGGTATAAACGCGCCATTTGATGGCGTCAATAGTATTTCGGTAGTTGATGTAGTACCACGTTCGATTGCTCGGTCTCGGGTTTCCTTCTCGCAGCTCCGATCGTGTGTGTCTGCGCAGTCAAGTCAGTGACAAGCATTCTCAGCAGGGCTCGAGTTCACATACACAGTCAAGAACCTGTCTTCACGCAATTTTCCGCAAATCTTGTGTAGATCCTTCGTGTTTATAGACATCAGGTAGGCCAGGTCATCGTCTCTTAGCCTGCGACACAAAGTCCCATTAGCAGGTGTCTCACGCCCAGATCAATCGATCTACATACGCTTCATGAAGTATGAGCGCATCAATGACGAGTATGTCGCGAGTCTGGTAGAACGCCCGCATGACGGACTTGATGAGAGTGATTGCGAGATCCATGTTGTCTTGGTTCGAGGCGCACAACAGGCGGCGACCGAAAGCGTTGGCGCGAAGAAGAGAGGATGGGATACAGCAGAGAGAGGTCGAGCGGTTCAAGCGTAAGAGATCGGTCTAGCGACGGAGAGCTTGCGCGGTTTGCGATTAGGGCTTTGCTGGTGGTCGCGACGAGAGTGTGCTGTGACGGTCGAGGATGCCGTCTCTAACGAAACGAGGCCCAACAACCATTTTATAAGCAATATGTCATGGCGTGGATCGGAGGCTAAGTATTTCAGACTCGGTAGCCTAGAGTTTTATCCCTCCTCCGGTCGGGGATGCGATGTCTGAGGAAACACAAATTTATCCTCGTGAGCTTTGAGTTCTTTGACTGAAGAGAGTTACGGCGGTTTGGTGTAGTTTCTGCCTGCCGCTTTGAGGACAGCCATAGGATCCGCTGTGGCTCAAGCTCAACGGGGACCCACTGTCCTGCATGAGGCCAGCCTCATTCAAGCCTCAAGTCAGCCTTACGTATGGGAAAAGCCACAATCAAAGACACGAACAAGATGCGATATGTGAGAGCTCATTCAATTAAGAGACGAACTCTGCATCATTTGCGTATGTATTGTAATACTACATGATTGACTGGCGCAACAAGACTCATAAACTCATATGCAACCCTCTGTATTCAGAGCTCGTGAGGCTCAGTACACTTTCGTTTGCGGCAAAACACTTAGTTGTCCACCTATGCTCCACGAAAAGAAATGGCTCGAAACTGTAGCTCTCATCACGCATATTGCCTCAACTGTATTCAAGGTCAGCAAACTTGGGCTAAGAAAAGAGGGGACTCGGCAGTGACTCACATCTAGAGTAAGGGTCCTTGAACTGTTAACCTCCTGATCGCGGTAGACGCCCACCAAACTATCACTGTCCTGGAAAAGGCCCGCTTTGAGACTGATCACAATGAACTGCATTCCAGGGCCGCGATGGTCCCTAATGTACTTCTTGATCTTGTCCACGTTGGCATTATCCAGGGCGGCATCCACCTCGTCAAGAACAAAGAAGGGGCTTGGCTGGTAGCTGTGAATGGCGAATAGGAGCGCTAGCGCAGCCATCGTCTTCTCACCTCCCGACAAGTGCTCCATGTCTCGGAAACGCTTCAGCGGCGGCATAGCGTGGTACTTGATACCCGACAGGTATGGCATATCTGTGTCCTCCTCGATGTCCAAGTACGCTTGGCCACCGAGCGGGTACGCCTCTGATCGGGTAAGGTCCTTGTACACATGCGATATTTGTTCCTGGATGTGGGTAAAGGCCTTGTTGAAGAGTTCGAATCTCTTTTGCTTGACCTCGTTAAAAGACTCCTTGGCCTCGTGTGCCGCTGTTTTGGAGTCCTCGTACTCTTGATCCGTGAGTTTGAGCCTGGATTCGACACTTTCTAGTCTCTCCATAGCTCGCATGTTGGGGTTCAGCTTCTCCAACTCGGAGGTCAGCGCTGTAATCTTGTCGGATAGGCTCTCCTCGACACTCGGGTCATCCGACTATGTGCCAAATTAGTAATGTTTCTCAGCGACCATGACAAGAGCCACTTACGGTTTTGAGCTCCTCATCAAGGCCATCAAAGTCGATTGCAATTCCATGGTCATCGAGAGCGATGTCCATCATCTCCTCATCATCTTCGTCCACGTCCATGGCATCCGGATCTTGATGCAGCAGATCGTCCTCGTTGGGCAGATTGTCCAAGGTACCCTCCTCGAGAGGTATACGAATCTGTTCCAGACGACATCGTCGGAGCAGTGCTGACTTGCTGGCACTGTTCTTTTGAACTATCGTCTCGAGTGCGTTGACGTCTTTGAGGCGTGCGTCGATGTCCTTACTGCGTTTCTGCACCTCAACTTTAGCCTCCGACACCTTCTGGTTCTTTTCACCAAGTTCCGTCTTGTTCTCTTCGAGCGTCTCACGAAGAGCCTCCAGTTCGTCTTGTTCGTCTTGCATTGCGGTCTGGATCTCGTCCTTCTCCTTGATATAAGTCTTAGTATCATTTCTAAGTCGTCGGATGTGGCTCTGCATTCTGTTGATCCGAGCCATTGTGTCGTCATTACGGGTCTGCTCCCATTGCAGCCGACTTGACAGCCTCTGCTTGTGAACCTCAAATTGGTTGCGCTTTTCCGAAACCTCCTGCTCGAGTTTGCCCTGGGAAGCCTCGTAGGCACGAATATCACTGTAGCCGAGTCGTCTGCAGAAGTCTGCAAACACCTGGTCTTCAACTTGTGCGATTGCATCTCTAAACTCTTGACATGTCCTCTTGGTGCTCTCGAGTTGTGATGCCTGCTCTTGGTATTTGGGCTGCAGCTCCCTAAGCTGCCTCCTCTGGTTGTCCAACTCGCGCTTCTTGCTCGCATGGTTCTTGTTGAAGGCAGCCAGCTCGTCTTTCACGGCTGTCAAGCGCCTCTCCAGTCCAGCCAGGTCAATCTGCAGCGATTCCTCTTGTGTACCACGCCGATCAGCCTTTGGTAACCGCTCGATCTCATCTTTGAGCTTGGCAGCCACTCGCTGAAGGTTCTGAACATCAGCTTCCTCGAAGCGCCTCTTGTTCTTTGACTCCGGTCCGCGACCACCGGTCATGAGACCTGCCTTGTGGATGATGTAGCCCTCCAGCGTGACAGCCTTGACAGGGATCTTCTTTTCGTAGCAAATGTGCTTGGCAATCTCGAGAGTATCGCACACAACAGAGCTTCCGCATGCATATGACATGGCGCGCTCAACGGCTGAGTCGAAGTTGATGGTATCAATGGTCAGCCGGGCTCCAGAAAATCCCTTGACAGCAGTGTTGACCGCATTGACCTTGATGTTGTCCAGAGGGATGAAGGTCATGGGTGGGAACCTCTGCTCCTTCAAATACTGAACGCATTCGACACCGATCTTCTCCGTGTCAACCACAACGGAGTCGAAATCCCTTCCAAGGGCGACGACAACGGCCTCGTCAAATTTCTTCTGCTTTGGGTTGCAGAGCTCGCCAATGCGGCCGCGGACGCCTGGGAAGATGCGCTTCAAAGAAGTTACCATCTCCTTCAGCCGGGCTTCTCTATCGTTCTGGCGCCGGCCATCGTCAGCCTCCCTAAGCTTTCTGGCCACGTCCTCAAGTTTCTCCTCGAGCTCGGTTCGCTTTTGGTTGGTCCTGACACGCTCTGACTGAAGCTGGTTGAACTCCTTCTTTTTGGCATCGATCTCTTGGGAGAGCTCCTTGGAGGCGGTTTGTGCTGCAGTTCTCCTCTCGTCGATGCTAGTCAATTCCGCTTCAATCTTCTCAATGCCTGCTGCAATACTGTCGACTTTACCCTTCAGGTTGTTGACTGTGACCTCGTCTGCTTTTCGCTGTCGCTCGAGGTTCTCAAGCTTGGCCTGATTAGGGCCAGAACGAGACATGACCTGGGCGTGGAGTGTGTTATACTCCCTGCGATCCTCGTCGCTGACCTCGCGTCCTTGCTTCTTCATCTGCTCCTTGTAGTCATTCTCGAAGACTTCTCGGGCTTTTTCCACATTCTCAATGTCCTTCTGAACCTTGAGCACAATCTCTGCCTGTTCGTCACGCTCCTTTGTGACCCTGGCGATCTGAGCCTGCAAGTTGTCGACCTGTTGCGTAGATTCATGAATCTTTTCTTCGATTGGAACAAGGCTGTTCTCCTTATCCTCAATGCCCCTTTCCTTAGCCTTGATGTCCTTGTCGATACGGGCAACCTGGCGACTCGCAGAAGCTTGCTCCTTTCGGGCAGCCTCGAGCCGCTTCTCGAAGGATTCGACGTTACGGCGTAACTCCTTGAGGTCTTCCTGGTGGTCCTGGATGGCGGCGTACGAGTCATCCATAGCCTTTTGAAAGTGGTAGAGCTTCCAGAGACTGTGTGTGACTATAGCGGCGTCACGCTCGTCCGTCTTTTTCTGAAAGTTGTCGGCCTCCTTCTTCTGCTCGCGATATTGCTTGATTTCCGAGTTGATGCCACGTCGTCGGTGGAGCTGGAAGTTCTGATTCTCGGCGGCCTGTTCCGCCTCGGCTTGTGTCCTTTCGTAATCGCCTTTGTACTCTAGACTTCCAGAGATCTGTTCAATCAGACGCGTGAGATCCTGAGGGGACTGCGAAGCAATAGCCTCAACGTCTCCCTGAAAGACAAGAAAGTTCCGAGCTTTGATGAGGATGTTCTCTGTCTCGAGGGCTTCGTTGTATTGCAGTGCGGTGACAACGCGATCGTTGATGCGGTATTCGCTGGCTCCCTGGTTCGTGATGGAGCGCTTCCACTTCTGCTCCTCGCCAGCGTCGTCCTCGTACACAGCCATGACCCAAGCGGTCTTGGGATCACCGCGGGAGGCCTTGTCATCGCCGTCGGCATGGCCGTTTGCATCACCATTGGTCTCTGCTGAACCGTCATCGTTGATCTTTGCGGTTTTCAAGACTCGACCTCGATAGACTAGGTCTTTCAGGTGGGCGGAACGCAGGTGTGAGGATTTGATGCCCAGGACGAAGGAGATAGCGTCCATACTAGAGAGGATCAGCAAAGCTATGGACGGGAGGATAGACATTTGCGACTCACGAGTTTGACTTGCCCGATCCATTGGGTCCGATGATGGAAGTAAAGTATGAATCGCCGAAGAGGAGGGTATGGTGGCCCTTGTAGGACTTGAAGTCTATGGCGCAAGTCAGTCCTGGATCCTGGCAGCTCAACTCAACTTGCACGAAGAGGGAGGGAACAACGCACTGAACAACTCGAGACGGATGAGCTTGCCCATGTTGACGTGGGTGGGCAGCAAGCCCAGGTATTTGTGGTCGGGGAGAGATGTACGGAAGAGATGGTAGAGGATGAGGTTGGTTTAGAGGGGTATCACGGATCGCGAAGCGAATGCGACGGGGAGGAAGAGGCGCGTCAAAGTGGCCAGGGCTCGAGTGCGCCGGCGAGTCGCGCGAATAAGCAAAGCAAGGGAAGCGCGGGATGCCGGGTGCCGGACGTAGAAGTATGTTATGCCGCGAAGTCTATCAATTCGAGGCGACGAACACGCATAGTCGGCGACGAGAATGGCCGGGTGAAGGTGTTCCGGTTTGTCGTTATTGCGGCGCTGGAGAAATGATGGATGTAACGCGTCGCGCGACTGGGTAGACCGAGAGCCTCAGTGCCTACAGCTTTGGGCATGCCCGGGCCCTGGCCGTGCCTTCCAATCCGGGAGGTTTGGGGTTTGGGTGCTGTCGCACAGGCCAATCACAGCATGCATTTTGGGGCTGCTGGGGGTACGTACATACATAGTTACTTGCACCGCCAAAACCTGGAACTCCCCCGGGGCGTCGTGGGGCTGGCTGTCAAGACCCGCGAATTGAGTGAAGCCAAACGAAACCAAGCCATCATCAGTCAGTACTCAAAGGTGAGTCCTAGGGCAACATCATCTAGGATATTCAAAGAGTTAGAAGTACTATATATGCCTTAGATAGAAGTATTTGCACCGCCTAGCATGTTCAACCTGTCGGAACTTAGCAATCAACCACGGACACATGTTTCTAGAAGCTCACATGACGATAGTTTGGGTGTCGTGATACTGGAAGTGGGTTGGGTCTTGAAACACTCTTGGAACAAAAGCGCACCCCTCGAGTTGTTGATTGTCATTGGATACCAACTATTACATTCTTTTGCATATGACTATGACCTGACTGAATAAGATCCAGGTTTGGAAGAGCTTTGGTGGCCTCTATGAACATTGTATCATGCTCCTACCTAGACTTGCTGTCGCAGAGGGCAAGGAGTGCCCTGAAGACACGCTGGATCGCTAGTCAAAAGATCCATGGAGACACCTAACAAAAACAAAGCCCAATTGACCTACATACCTAGTATGTGGCGTACAACGTAAAACGCATGTGCCCGTGGCGCCCGTCTCCACTCCCCCAAGCTTCAGCCCGTCGCAGTCATCATCGGTCCCCAGCTCCAGGTGTCGGGACATTGAACAGGTCCAGACAATCCCACGTGGATGTTTCCGTCACCGCTGGTGCTTCTCTTTGGCCCTTTGTCCTCGTTGCCTTTTCGGCTTCCCTTTTTCACCCTTTCTCTATTCTTCATCTTTAATACTTGTCCTCTTCATCACGAGTCACCGCTTCTTCCGGGTCCTGCGAAACAGAAATGACCACCATCTTATCTCAGCCACTCGACATATAACCGGAGCTTGTGCAGTTAGTCCTCGTATAAGTACTTCTGCTGCTCTCCCGACACCGTCCTTCCCCTGCCCGTACCGCAACATCTCCCCCTGCATCACTCTTCTCGTGAGTACTTGTTTTCCTCCTCGACATCGTTCGATTTCTGATTCTGTGCTGTATCGCTAAGACTCGTCTCGACAGCTAGGGAGCCAAGCTGCCGCCTGAGCAGCACCCTCGACACGTGAATCGTGGACGACGACAATAAGAATAAGACCACCATGGAGGACGATACCAAGGCAGCCTCGGGTGCTGTCCAAGGTCTCAAGTCCGACAATATCTCTACCGATAGTGATCCAGTCCTCACTCCTGGGCCCGAAGCTCCTACCTCTCCAAATTCTTTGCCCGCCGACTCTACCCTTCTCGATACTCCAATGCTAGGCGCCACGACACCCAGGAGCTCCATGCACTCGAGAAACGCGTCATTCTCTGGCAGCAGCTCCAACCATGAAGACTGGGATGCTCTCCCACCTCTGGATCGATTGACGGTCCTCGACCTTCTCGACAACTTTGCTCTGCCCCAGCAGCTCGAGAAGCTGCAAAAGGGTATCTCGGCTCAGACGGACAAGGTCCGTCGGTCGAGGGAGGCCATCAAGACCAAGACACAATCCGCTCGTGACCGCATGGTCGAGGAGTGGAGGCGCCGAGTTCCCTCGGCTGATGAGCAACTTGATCGGTACCGCAAGCAGATGTCACGCCGTGTCGACAAGCTAGGAAAGCGATGGAACGACACAAAGGTCATCAGCGCACGAGAAAAGGTGTCCTTCATCTTTGGCGTCATGAACATCTTTATCAGCGGATACCTCATCGGCGGCTACCCAGAATACTTCCACCTGTGGTACACTGCGCAGCTTTTATACTTTATGCCTATCCGCTTCTTCACCTACCATCGACGTGGCTACCACTACTTCCTGGCAGACCTGTGCTACTTTACCAACTTCCTACTGGCGCTCTCAATCTGGGTCTTTCCCAGCTCAAAGCGCCTCTTCACCGCCGCATACTGCCTGGCGTTTGGAAACAATGCCGTTGCCATCATCATGTGGCGTAACTCGCTTGTCTTTCACAGCTTCGACAAGGTTACCTCACTCTTCATCCACATCATGCCCTGTGCAACTCTCCATTGCATTGTTCACTTACTGCCAGCAGAGGACCAGAGAGTCCGCTTCCCGGCGATCTGGACTGTCAAGACCTCGCCACCAGGGTCGCCAACCGCTTATGCCAACGTTGTCTCCATGCTTGCTTGGAGCACGATTCCGTATCTTCTCTGGCAACTTGCGTACTACTTCTTCATCACCGTCCGTCGGAAGGAGAAGATTGCAGCCGGACGCCCCACCTCATTCACTTGGCTGCGAAAGTCCTATTCTAAGACTTGGATTGGGAAGATGGTCCTGGGACGCCCTGAGCACATGCAAGAGGCATGCTTCATGCTAATTCAGTATTCTTATGCTGTTCTCACCATGCTTCCCTGTCCTATTTGGTTCTTGAGCCGTTGGGCCTCGGCGGTCTTCCTCATGGTTGTCTTCACTTGGAGTATTTACAATGGCGCCACATACTACATTGATGTTTTCGGCGTGCGCTTCCAGAAGGAGCTGGAGGCAATGAAGGCGGAGGTGATTCAATGGCAGAACTCGCCGGAGCAGATGCCGCACTCTCCTCCTCTACAACCTCGACCGGAAGGATCTGCTGCAATTGGCCAGACTCACAGGGGACCGGCTGCCTCCGCATCCACTGGCCAGATCCCGTCGATGAACGAAGTGAATCGCGAGAAGGACATGCTGGGTGGCACGTCTCTGCCCAAGGACGACGCCGCTCGACCGGTCAGCGTGGACAAGATCCCGCTCCTCGACGAGACGCGGAACTCAACTACTATGGGCGTTGATGGAAAGCCTGCCGATACCACTCGTGAAAGGAGGGCGGGTGAGACGCCGGTTTCTTGAGATGTGGATCGATTGGTCGACTGTCTTTCTGTGTTACGAGCCTTGTTCCGTTCAAGATATTTGGGTGGATGCTACAATTTGAGTATTGATATGATGTTTGAGCACTTAGTGTGAATGATTGTTTACTTTGTTCGCTGAAGGTGTATGGAGTGTTTCAAGCCTTGTTTGTCCTCGTCTTTGGTGTGATGAGAATCCGTCGTTCATTACTAGCAACACGTACAGAGGATACCCCCTTGTTTTGCGGATATCTCGGAGAGATAGTCTGTGGAGTTTACAAGCTATGTTATGATCTATAGTCGTGTCAGTTCTTTGACTGATCGCATCCGAGACGACTACTTTTCGGCCATGGAAAGGGATCACTTGAATAAGCGTGCAAGAAAAAGCCTGTCAAATTCGTCATCATAATGTACAGGAACGAAAGTTGAAATTGAGAGGGGATGATGGTCATCCCCATCAGATTCATCAGGCTTCTATCTAAGGTACCTTAGCTAAATAGCCACCGTTGCGCTATGCAGGTCAAATGACGAGCAAGAAAAGTGCAGAAAAACACAATCGCTGTAACCTCAGAACTTCGTTCGCTTGCTTTGCCTGCCTGACCAACAAAGTGTCAAGTTCGTCATCTTTCTTCGTCAAATCCATCCTTTCATCCAAGGGAGGCGATCATGTCCGTTGAACTCCCCATTTCCCAAGATTCCCAGTTAAAGCAACCCAAACCAACACCACCCCCGTGAAGCCAGAGAAGAACCTGAGTCCAAATGCGACGCCATTTAATGCCGATGATGCAAGCCTTCATTCAGGGTATTGTTGTTCCATAATGCGTGAGATGCGAGTTTTTGAAAGCCGAGCGCTGCCACCTTGGAGATCACATGATGGGCGCTGTATGTAGTAAGTAGGCCGTAGCGTGTAGTCGGCCTGGAGCGAAGATGAGCATCCAAATGAGTTGGATGATTCCATGAGAGGAGAGTTTCAGCGACAACAGTTGTTGTCCCCAAATGTAACGCCTCATCGAATGACGGCCCAGTCAGCAAGTCGACCTCCGTTGTCGCTATCTTCTCGAGTTCCTGGCCGCCGACCGAACGTCGACCAGAATCTCAGGGTCTCGTCTCCGGCGCCAGTCACGATCGTTCGGCCATCCGGGCTCATAGCCAGGTAAAGCACTCGATAGGTGTGTCCTGTGAGACTGGCCACCTGGGTCATGGAAGGATACTTCCATACAACGATCTGGTTCTGGCTGTAACCATGCGTGGATACGATCTCGTTAGAGTTCTTCGACCAGGCAATGTTACAGACCTGGCTACCTGTGTCAATCTCGTTGATAACTGACCCCTTGACGGTGTCGTGGAAGATGATACGGCGATCCGCAGTACCACCTCCAGATGCAAGCAAGCCGCGCTGATGAGGAGACCATGATATGGCCTTGACGGCTGCGGTGTGGTCGGAAAACTTCCAAAGCGGGGTTTCTGAGAGCTTATCCCAGACCATGAGCTTGTTGTCGTTGCCACCACTCGCCAGTTGCCCATCTTCGCAATTCCATTTGAGACCACAAACTTCCTGCTTATGGCCGACCAGTTTTCTTAGCCACTGATCGGGAGCTCGCACGTCGCGGTGATATATTAATCGATCACGCGATCCAGATGTGAGGATGTGAGTATTCCAGGCCAATGATCCCACTCGCGCAGTGTGGCCGGTCATTGTTCGTAATCTCCGCGCCTTTTCCGCGTCCCAGATCTGTACCAGGCCCTTGCCAGTGCCTATAGCAAGATGCGTGCCTTTTTGAATCCAGGACACACTTGTGACAGTGTCATCCTCGAGCGTGCAAAGCTTGTTCACTTTACTTGTCTGCGCATTCCACATGTAAACACTGGAGCCCAACCCAACCCCAAGAATGTTAGCACTCCCCCAGTCTACTAGGTTCAGGTAGAAGTCGTCGGCCAGTTCTGGAGCATCGAGGACCTTGTACGGAACCTTACTGACAGCTCTCGGCTGGCGTCTGGGACTGAGTAGCATCTGTTGGCTCCCGAATCGTACTGGTGATAAGCTGTATATCTCAGCTCGGGTATCCATGTTGAGGCCGTGGCGGCTTTGTGGTGTCTTTGAAGGAGTTGGATGTCCAGGAGCGTGGCTGTGATGGCGAGGCGACATGTATGAGAAGAGATTCTTGTGAGGGGTTGATGGCGTTAATGAAGAGGATGGTAGCGAGGGGGCAGAGGCGTTGGTGGGAGGAGTATGAGCTCGAGTTCCATCGTTGGCGGGAATGTTTGAAGTTGTGGGGAGAGCTTGGTTAGGAGAGAGAGCAGGGGTGGCTGCTTGAGGCACTGAGCTCTCAAAGAGCTCAGCACGGAGGAGATGTGAGAAGGTACGGTTTGCTTCCTCTGCTGCAATAATGGGTCAGCACGACTGCACGTCAGGAGGCTGACAAAGGATATCATACTTTTTTGGAAATGAAGCTCGCCGTGGGGAGTACGTTTCTTTTGTTTTGATGGAGTGGCAGGAGATCCATCTTCATGAAGGAGGCTGAAGCTAGCTTGCAGGTCCTGGCCGGATCGAGTTGGGATGAATCTATGGAATGATGAGTATGAGATGATACAGGTGCACTAGGTAGTTGACGAACCGATCACCGTTTATCCGCTGTCGTTTGCGATGAGGACTGGCGCCTGGGGTACTCTCTCGCTGCGGACGTTGGAATTCGCGTAATAACGCATTGTCGACGGCATCGATATCAAACGGACTTGCGCGGGCGGCGTCGCTTTTCCTAGTGTTACTACGAAGAGAACGATTCGATCCATTGTCGAGTGTATGTCTGGGCTCCAGGCGAGCGCGATCTGAGCGGGGCGGAGGAGTAGATGCGCGAGGAGAGACGGCATGGCTCTTGGAGTCGTCGATAGCTCGCTTTGAGGGGTGGTGATTTGTGGCAGTGATGCCCGTGGGTTCAGGTAGTGCTGCCATGATCGATAGACAGTCGTGACGCGACGTGTGGTAAAGGTGATTGAGATATCGTGGGGGAGAGCGATGGGGAGGAGGGTTGGTGAGGGCGCTAGAGGTGACGGAGGATTGCAAGACAATCAGACCGATGTTGGATTGTTGAGACAGGCGCGGAGTGGAGGCGGAGAGAAAGTCCAGGCAAGACGGTGAGGGCGCAATCCCGATCACCGTCCGGCAGGTCTCGACTTTGTTCGTCGGAAGGCGTCTAGCGCATCGTCTTGATCTCGCGAGGATCCAGCAACGGGGGGTGGTTGAGCACGGTAGTCCGAGTCAATGACGCTGGTTCAGTGAAGGCGTATGGAAACGTTAAGAGTAAGAAAATACAGATAAGAACCAAATACCGCAGCGAAGACGAGATCAAGAGAAGGAAGCTGACGATGTTGCAAGACGCGGTAGCTGGTGATGCGAGGCGTGAGGTGCGAGATCCAAGTAACAGAATAGAGGTCGAGGTGGGCGGGTGCGTTACTGGGCTGGGTTTACGCTCGCTGAGAGGTGCGCTGGGGGTGGCGGGAAGAGGGTCGCCCGCTCAGGTTCGTGAGGGATGTTGCTGCTGGTAGGGAGGTTGACCTAGTCGGCAGGGCGCGCTAACAGTCACCTGACCAATCAGGTACCTCAAAGCCCAGGATATGACCCCCTGCGCCCCCCGGCGGGCTTTACAAGGAGGGCCACGGATTCGGCCAGGAAACGCGCAGGTCAATAACAACAACCAAAATAATAGAGCAGAACCGTGATCCCCTGCTATTGTATACAATGAATGGCATCGATAGAGAAACGAGGGGCTGAATTGTCTACGCTCGAGGTTGCATCAACACTATTCTTGTTTTATTGCCATTGACATCGTGCTCGATTATGTCCCCGTTTGCTTTGGTAATGCTTCTCCAGAACCGTTACGGACAGAGATTCTAGGTTTCCTCCCACACTTTGCCTCCTCGGTAGGCCCCTTCCTAGGTAGGTAGGTACTTTGGTACTCCGTTCACTCTCTACTACGTAGGTACTTGCCGACATAGGCAATCCGGCTGCTCGGTAGGTAGGTGCCGACGGGAGCAAGTAAGGCACAGCGTCTGTTTAGGTGCAAGCCGCATCATTCAACGACTCCCAAGAAACGACGACATGGCAAATAGATGATGCCGACGTCTATTTATTATTCCCATAACAAATAAATCCGGGGTTCAATCTAACAAGTCTCACCTGGTCAAGTCTTTTGGGCCGAGTGTCCGCCCACCGCTTGTTGTGTCTCTGCGCGCTATTTTGTTGCATTGCCCGCGTGCATATTTGTTGTTTTTGTATGTAAGTTGTGCATGGAAACCTGGTATGTGATCGTGTAAGTGCGCGTATGTTTTTTCTTCAGATTCCTTGACCCCCCTCACTGACAAACACGCGAGCCGTCCACCTCAAAACTCTTTATCTATCCGTAGAGGGATTCAACTTGAGCACAGCCCATGATGTGCCAGTGTCCCTTTTCCCTATGGTGTATTGTTACGTATTATTGTTGTTATTGTTGTCTGTCTAACTCTCACCGTCGGGGCCGGTCTCGGGTTAAGGATGCCTCCAGTCCTATTCCTGACAAGACCCGGCAAGCTACGACTTATCAAACAATGGCGGGACGTTCCGCGGCTAGCTCATATTCTCGCAACCGCAGCCCTGTCATCAACAAGTTGTGTGCGCCAGTGCGTGCCCGAGCGTGCCTGAGCGTGCCCAAGGCCAAACGTCGGACAGAATACCTACGTCCACTGCAAGTCTTCCAGTGGTGTCATGTATTCGCTGGTACGTACATACTCCCTCCGTGCATTCGTGATCCAAGGACGCGCGCGCAAGAGAAACGTGGTGCACGGTACCTACGTGGTGCGGCAGAAACAAAGCCACTCTGAGCCAGGCCGCTGGACTCGATTGGTTGGCTGTCAGCCGTCGCCGCGTTGCTTGTTTTGGTGTCCAGTCCCTCGTGAAAGGTAGGCTGGGCTGTCAACTCACCTCCTGGCGTATCATGGCTCGCTAGCACAACCTAGAAGGACTACGCGTGTCAGCAGCCAATCGGAACGAGTCAGTCGTCACGCACAGTGCCCTCCGCCTTCCCCAGCCACAGACTCTGTAACGACAGCCCGCACAGTGGCAGTGGAGTCTATAGAGAAAACACTGTCCTAAACACGAAGTTTGGAGAGGAGAGTGATGGGGTCGCGTCCCATCGGCGACGAAACGCCACTCAACGCGTCCCAGTCGCGCGCATCTTCTTCCCCCTCATTGCCCCCTTTTTTTGTCCCCCACTTGAATTCCAGTGCATGTTTTGGTCTGAGGTTGGGTTGCAGGGGGACAAGAAAAGTGGCCTGTGGCCGCTTACAAGTGGCCTTCAACTCGCCCAAGAGTGGCCCGGGGAGATCGCGCGACAATAACAGAGGAGCAGATCGCGATACCATGGCCTCACATACACGTGTCCTAAGAACTCGGCCATCTGCAAGCCGCTCTGCTCTGAGTCGTCGAGTCCAGGCAAGATCGAGCTATTGCCCATTCACGCATACACACTTCTATCTCCGCAGATCGTCCAGTCATCAATTCGTTGTGTTGCTCGTTCTTCGACGATATCTCTAAAATAAAATAAAACGAGGAAAGGGGCAAAAAGCTAAGTTCTATGATTGTAGGCCCATCCTCCCAAAAGGAGTACTCCATGCCACGCTGCGCCTTGGTTCTCTCAAGCCGCCCCAGATACGGACAGAGAAAATCGAAGGGCGGTAAAAGAGGAAAATAAAAGAGAAGGATGATGTCAGGTATTTGCCCAGAGACAAAGGAGACCAGATAATGAAAGGGGAGGCTACGGTGATATCCTGCACCACCGGTGAATATGAGCCCCAGACTCAATCCATCACTTATGCTTGCGCCTCCGCTTGCGCCAGCAACCTCTCTCGCCATCCGTTGCAGACCTCTTCAAACCCGCCAATTACCTCTCCACACACACCGGCGCACTCTCTCTTCTCCAGTCGCTCGCCCCAGTTACCTCTCGTAAGCCATCGCTCACCTTCCTCTCTAAGCTCCTCTTCCCTCCTCATCTCAGCTACAATCTCCTTTGCACTTCTCAGCCTTCTGGTCGCTGTCGTGGTGGTCTGGCGCGACATGTGTAATGTGTCGGAAAGATAGTTGAGGGTTTGGACCAAGTCAGAAGTAATTGAGTGAAGCCCCGTCAACGAGTTAAAAGCTGATGTCGAAGGTCGGGGCATGGTGTCCGAGAGAGAGAGGAGCAGCGGGATTAGGTCGTCGATGGTCTCGGAGTCCGGAGGCGCAACGAGTGGTGATAATAGAGGGAACGTGAGGTTATGAATTTGGCGAGTCTGGTGAGTCAGATGTGTCGTCAGCGCCGAATGTGCTGTTATCAACCTGCGGCCTCTGTTAACCTCCAGAGTGCATGTCTCTCGACGGATGGCTGTTCAAACCTCGAAGCGCTAGCCTCAACGCTCGACTGCGAGCCAAGATCCCGCAAAGCGTTTGTCACTCTCTTGAACACATCGTCCGTTGGGCCGCCGTAATTCTCTGTTCCTCTTCGGGCAAGCGACTCCACGGCGTCTATCTTAGCCACCAAACCGGGTGGCATACCAGGAGACTCTAAATCTGACTCAGAACCGTATTGACTGCCATCGTAATTACTCGTTTCCCGTTGGTGTTTTTTTCGTGGGGAGAGAAGTGCCAGGTTCGCAGCTTTTGATCTGTCGCCGTTCTGCTTCGTCGGACTGCTGGTGCCCTCTGTGACTTCCCCCTCCTCCTCATGGCCATTTTCGGGCTCGTGTCCCTCAGGGCCTAACATATCACTATTGGCGTCGCCATCGATGTAGTCTCCTTCTTCTCCCGAGTCCGAGAAGGCATCCGCCAGCTCATCCGCCAGATTGCCCATGCCATTTCCGCTCAAATCCAGGGCATCTTGTTGATTAAAGCTGTTGCGGAATGGGGTTGAGGGATCTTGTGCGGATGATTTGGAGAGCCGTCGAGCTTGAGGAGAGCCGGAGAAGCTATCAAAGGCGGATGAGTGCCGAGAGTGTCTAGGGGTCTGCGGCGAGGACGGCATTTTCATGTGTCGGGAGTCAGGAACGGCGGATGATGCTCCCCCGGGCCTGGATAGTTTACTTCGCGGGTCTGTGACTGCACCACCAGAGGCAGCAGTGCAAGGTTAATATATGTCGAATGGGGTTATGGTGCTGCAGGATTCGTTCAAAATCGAGTCGGCGAGGTTCGTTCGCAGTGTGTCGCGGGGTGGATGGTCTCCTTTCAAAACGGGGGTGTCGAGGGAGAGTCGGCGTTGCTTGAAATGATATTGGCCTGGGCGACCAGGGACCCTTATTATTAGGTACTAACTATTGATTGCACCAAAATGGCGGCCAACGACACACAAAGGATGGGGCTACGAAAAGACCGTGCTCCCGGGAGATGAGATGTTTCCTACCCTCTTCAGACTCGTCGTCGAAGCATAAGAAGTCTACGTGTTTCGACACGTGGGTGGTTCATAAGCAAGGTGATATGATATGCCCTTTCATGCTGGTTGTTAAAATCACTGAAGCGCTCAGCGTAGTCGTGGCGGCGCGATGTAAGCGAAACGCAGGGTGGACCCCTGAAAGACTTGGCGCCATAATACAGGATTCTCAAGTATATCGTTCATTCAATTCAGTGTAGAAGATACTCAATGCCCAGGTAACGTTATGCATTTTGCTTGGTCTCATTCCGCTTGCGCGAGCCCGTTCGCTGGGAGCCCCTGTCTGTGGCTTCAATGCGAGCTTAGCGCTCGCACAGCCACAGCACACAGAACAGCTCCGTAGGTAAGGTAGTCTAGCTTCCGCGGGGCAGCTTGTCAGTCTCAAGCTTATTTCTGATTCCTCCATCTTCTTGACATGAACCCAGCGATTTCCAACGATATCGACCAACTCAACGCTAGACAGCAGCCAGTGTACTTCTCATATTTCAAGTGCATCTCGCTTGCTGCGTCAATTCACCCTCACCTACTCGCTAGCGCCTGGATTGGAGGAATAAGGCGCCCAGCAACTCTCGAGATGGCTACGTTTCGACGGTTTCGGCCCGACGATGTGAACAAGTTCTCCAAGTGCAATCTCGATCCACTCACGGAAACATACGAGCTCAATTTCTATCTCCAATATCATGCAAAATGGCCATCCCTATTCCAAGTTTGCGAGGACATAGATGGGAACATTGTCGGATATAGTGGGAATACTCTAAGTGTTGCGGCGCGGTCTTGATGCTAACCCTTGAGATAGTTATGGGCAAGGTTGAATCATCACCGGATGCCTACAAGTTCTCTGAGCATTACTTGCCGTGGCACGCCCACATCACGGCGCTCACCGTCGCCCCCGAGGCGCGACGATCGGGCATCGCCAAGATTTTGACCGATCAGCTGGAGGTTGCGGCCGATGCTGAGAATGCCTGGTTTGTCGACCTGTTTGTCCGGAGCAGCAATCACCGAGCCATTACCCTTTATAAGAACTTGGGCTATAGTGTCTTTCGCGTGGTCAAGGACTACTACGGTGACCACGCTACTGACCCTACCAAGTCGGGCGAGGATGCCTTCGATATGCGCAAGCCGATGAAACGAGACAAGGACCACCAGCACATTCGAAACGATGGAGAGAACCATGTGGTTGATCCTGAGGATGTGTGGTAAGCCCAATCCGATACTCAATTTTCCCTTCCTGAGACTCCTATCGAGCTCGATACGCCAATATTCCTGCTCCGATTCGCCGGTGTGTCAATGCTTGTTATGAAGGATAAGGGACGTAGCTGTCATGGAGACCTTTCAGATCCAAGCTCCATCTACCTCATACACGCTCCCGCTCACAAAGGTGCTCTCCGGGCCAAGGAGGAAAGCTATTACATTGGCACATTCCTCTGACGTACCCTGACGCTGGAAGGCGGTTGGCTCGTCGAATGCGGCGTCATCTGCCCGGCTGTGAATGTCCCAGGCCTTTTTCATCAAGGGTGTGTAGATGGCACCTGGGGCGACAGCGTTAATCCGCACCTCCCGATGACCATTCTCCTTTGCCGCGGCTCTGGTCAGACCGACTATGCCGTGTTTGCTGGCGTCGTAGGCACCGTGGTTGGCGAATCCTATTCACTCTAGTTAGAAAGCCGACAGATACCGTTAAGTAGTTAGTGCGACCTGCCCTTGATACCGTGGATAGAAGAGACGTTGACAATAGATCCTCCGTCTACTATCCTATGCAGCTGTGCTCGTAGGCAATACATTGTCCCTGTCAGATTCACGGCGATGATCTTATGCCATTCATCGTCTTCCAAGTCGACTACGGGTCGAAGGCCGTGATGCTTGCCAATAATGCCGGCCACATTAGCTGCGCCGTCGAGTCTCCCGTACTTTTTGATGGTGTCATCCAGCCAGTCTTCGACCTCGGACCGTTGAGAGACGTCAACTCGAGCGGCTGAAAAGGAAGTCCCTTGTTTTTGAAAGAATGAGGCGGCACTCTTTCGGGCAGCGGGGTCGATGTCGGCGATGCTCACGGTTGCACCTCGTTGCGCGAGAACCTTGGCTGTGGCAAGGCCAATACCACTCGCACCACCGGTGATTGCGTAGACTTTCCCTAGGAGAGACATGCTGTACAGCGCCGTCGAGGGTTTAATGTGATTATGATTTGTCGAAGGGAGGCCTATGAAAAGATACGAGGAGTGAGGGAGGGTTTCGCTCTCCTCGGTATGATATACGGCCGGGGTTCGTGGGACTTTTGGTACCCGAGCTACCAGCCCCGGCGTGGAATAGCCGGCGGGTAATTGGGGGAATAATGGTATGCGCTCCGATCTCCGAAATGCAGGGCAATCGTTAGATTGGGGTGGACAGGGAATGTGTGGTTTTCCAGGCCGTATCTTCGGCAAGGTACTCCGTAGGTTTAGCTGCCTTCAAGTCTAGTCCTCCAGGGTAGGTACGCCGAATCTACCATCTACTGATTGACAAGACCCGTCCAGCCCGAGACAGTGCTGGATGGCCATGCGATAGGGCGGGTGCCGTGTTGCCATGCGGTTGAGTTTTCCGAATCTCAGTGTGGAGGGATCTGTGGGTATACTGTGGAATTTGTCAAGGCTATTGAGCTAGACTCTTGCCTAACACCATCTTTTGAACCATGGAGGCGGATTTCGTACGTGACAGTCCATCTCGTTCGTACAAATAAATGCATTTGAATCCTTACGTCGAACGTCGCAAACAGAAAGAGTAGAGACACCTTTCCTCATTAGAAATAATAAACAGAAGAGTTGAATTCCAGAAGCCTATCGTACAACCAGGCTGATGAGTCCCTTAGTTAAGGTATCCGTAGTCTGGAAACAGTCATATAGAGAGTACCTGCACAGCCACTAAGGCAGGCAGTCTACTACATAAAGGTACCTACCTACCTAGATACGGCGCGCGCAGGCCAACGGCCGGCCCTAACGTAGGAATGCCAGCGCCTAGGACTAGCGATACAAAGAGTAGCTTGCTGAGTACCTTTGATCGAAAGCAAAACAAGCGTGGATTCAAGTACTGATCTTCAACCACTAAGTATTCCCTGGACAACCTTGGAGTTGCCTCGCTGACGGCACCAACGCAATAATTCGCCCGTTCTCTGCCTGTTTCCCCAGGCGGCCGTCATCATTCAACTCTTCATCCTCCATCCCCATCTCGGCATTCTGAGCCATCTCCTTGCCATCCGTTAATTATTACTTGGCTTGAGCTGATCAAGTTTTCCTTCCTTGTTCTTTCACGCGCGGCTTCTTTAGATAGCAGCTGGCGCATTTCCTTGTCACCGCACGCTTCCGCCCTTAATCTTAGGCCTGCTGCACCTCCCCGAGCTGTTCCTTTTCTCCTTCCCCAACGCCGACTTTTTTTCTCTCTCCCTCCTTCATACTCCGTCCTCTCACCTCACGCACTGCGACTGAGCTATCCTCAGCCACCGCACCTAACCCATTCGACTCGAGTATTGAGTTGACTTGTTCTTCAAGAACATCAATCGACATGGCGACCACCGCGATGGATTACGAGGCTGCCAATGGTGACCGATACGAAGGTTCGTTGCTGTTCATGCGGCGCGTGCATCGACGCGTCCGCTCCAACCCTTCGTCGTTTCATTGTCCTATATCACCTTCGTCATCGCCCATCATCTCTATCCTTCTTGCTTCTTCACCCAACACCAAGCTTCGCCATGACTCATATAACTGACTTCTTTCTTCTTTGATCCAGACGAGGCTCCTCGCTACGAGCGCGACAACAGAAGCGCTTCACCCCGTCCCCGTGACGACAACGAGGGTAGCCGTCGTCGCTCTGCTTCTCCCGGCGGCCATGGCGATAGGTTAGTTTCCATGCCTTACTCGCCTAGTCGGACGACACCCGCTCATAGAAACTCCCGCTACAGCAATATGAAGGATGCATCTGGTCCCCGGGATGATGATGACGGTGCTATCAACCCTGGCTCCAACCTCTTTGTCACCGGAATTCACCCCAAGCTCTCTGAGGCTGAGGTCTCCAAGATGTTCGAGAAGTACGGCGACGTCGAGAAGTGCCAGATCATGCGCGACCCTCACACTAAGGAGTCCCGTGGTTTCGGGTTCGTCAAGATGGTTACCGCCGATCAGGCCGACGCCGCCAAGGAAGGCCTTCAGGGTGAGCAGATCGAAGGCCGAACGTTGAGCATCGAGAAGGCCCGTCGAGCTCGTCCTCGTACCCCGACTCCTGGCAAGTACTTTGGCCCGCCCAAGCGAGGTTAGTAACGCCCCACGACGCCCCCCAAAGTGCATTCTATTGACATGGTATCAGAGCCCCGTCCTTCCCGATATGAAGATCGCCGACGTGGTGGCTACGGCGGCGGTGGCGGTGGCGGCGGCGGCGG
>JAAVUK010000405.1:0-33204 GCA_014899095.1 Fusarium buxicola
TAATAAGTAAATACTTTATAAAAGAGCTTTTAACTACTCGGCTAGTATAGGTCTCGCCTTCTAATACCCTAGTCTTATTAGCATTAAAAGTAAGACTTAGCGAGATATCCTTCTTAGTAATTTAAGTACTAAGGTATCTATAGAAGTTCGCGAGCTTCTCTTTTATAGTAGCCTTAGTCTATATATTCTCTATAAACCTTGCCGGCTTAGTCTTAATAGTATTATAGCGACTAATAAACCGATAAATCTATCGCTAATTAAGGGGTTAGGGGTCCCTATTAAAGCTATAAATTTACTTAGCGAATTACTTAATCTATAGCTTTATTAGAGCCCAGCTAATGGCTTCTTTATTAAGAATCTATTAAATAAGGTTATCTTCTTAAACTAGCGATAGTTATTATATTGCTATTTTACTCGCGCGGTAGGTAGTTAAGCCGTTTTTGCGATTGCGTAATATTAAAATAGGAATTCTATGCGAGGTCGCTATACTTAATATTCCTATCTTCTTCGTAGCTTTAATTACTAAAGCAATTCGATTTTTATATTCTTTAGCTATTAAGGATTTAAATGATATATAAAAGGGTTTAATTAAGTAAATGTTAAATTTACTAGAATTATTCTTCTATCTAGGCGGTGAAGCGATGAGGTTGTTGATGACGTGGCGGTTGTGGGGGGGTAACGGTTGTGGGGTGTATGACGTTACTGGGCGGGGGACGCTACTAAAAGTTCCAGAGCGGTCCGCTCCTCAATAGGTGCAAGGATAGGTCCCGTCCCCTGTAGCTGAGGCCATTGAGTGAGAGGGGTCCTCGAAATTTGATTGCTGGCGTCTTTGTCTCCCTTTGACTCGTTCTCGTTCGTGACTCAAGCCTCAAGCTCGACATTTCTCCTCCCACTCGTCGTCCTCCTCCTTCTTTTCTCTCTCGCGATACCCGCTTTCTCCTCCCTCCCCTTTCCTTACGTTCTCTTCTCATCCTTCTGACTTTTAGCGTCTGGATGAATCTCTTTCGTCTTCGTCTTTGGCACAGAATCTCCACTCCATTGTCCCGACTCAGACCCCTCTATCGATTGCATTCGACCCTCCCCAGCTCCAACACCAGCACCATGGAGTCGCTAAAGCTCTACAACTCGCTCAAGCCAGGCGCACCAACGCCGTTCGTCCCTATTGAGAAGGGAAAGGTTGCTTGGTATGCTTGCGGTCCGACCGTATACGACAAGAGCCATCTGGGTCACGCGCGCAACTATGTCTCGACCGACATTATTCGCCGTATTCTGATGCACTACTTTGGCTTCGAGGTCAACTTTGTCATGAATATCACCGACATTGACGACAAGGTATGGATTAAGAGGATGCTGAACAACCTGCGACTTGTCTAAACCCAGTTAGATCATCATCAAGGCTCGACGACAACGGTTGCTCGAACTCGAGAAGAACAAAACCTATTCTAAAGACGAACTCCGTGAGCTAGCTCTCGCCGCTTTCCGAGCATATGCAAAGAGCAGCTTACCTTTCCTGCTCAAGGACGGAGAGGACCTTGATGTGGCCAACTACACCCAGCGAAGAGAAGCCGGATATGGGCATGTGCTTGCAGGAGGCACCATCTCGGGAGAGGGCAAGCCTGGAGACGACGAGGCCAAGGTCAAGATGCACCTCAGCAATATGAGCGCTGCTGCTGACGCTATCGATTCGGGCGAGATCTTCCCTGGCTGCGACGAGATTCTTCTCCCCTACCTTGACTCCCTTTACAAGGAGACTATCGACACAAGAGATCAGACCATGTTCACGGATCTCACTCAGAGCATGGAGGCTCTGTTTATGGAGGATATGGATGCCTTGAACGTTCTTCGGCCTGACGTCATCACCCGAGTCACCGAATACGTTCCCCAGATCGCCAGCTTCGTCGAGAGGATCGTCAACAAGGGATTCGCATACGAGTCGGAGGGTTCAGTCTACTTTGACATTTCCGCATTCGAGAAGGCGGGCAACACGTATGCACGATTACGCCCTGACAACCGGAACGACAAGTCACTTCAGGAAGAGGGTGAAGGCTCACTTTCAAAAAACCTAGGTGGAAAGAAAAACCCTGGCGACTTTGCCCTGTGGAAGAAGTCCAAGGCTGGAGAGCCTTTTTGGCCAAGCCCTTGGGGAGATGGTCGCCCTGGATGGCACATTGAGTGCTCAGTCATGGCCTCTGATGTCCTGGGCGCCCAGATGGATATTCACTCTGGCGGCATTGATCTCGCATTCCCTCACCACGACAATGAGTTGGCGCAGAGCGAGGCCTACTTCTGTGATCACGAAAAGGGCGAGCACACTTGGGTGAACTACTTCCTCCACATGGGTCACCTGTCTATTTCCGGCTCCAAGATGTCCAAGTCTCTGAAGAACTTCCAGACCATCCAGGATGCGCTAGCCACGAACTACTCGCCTCGAGGCATGCGAATCGTGTTCTTGATGGGCCGATGGAATGACGGAGTTGAGATCTCGCCTGACATGCGATTGCAGGCTGACAACTGGGAATCCACCATCAGCGTAAGTGTGCCATGGGTCGTAGATGGGCTGTACTAACACATGACAGAACTTCTTCACCAATGTCAAGGCTTTGCTTGCGGAGGCTGGCATCTCAAATGGCATCAAGTCTCTCTCCATTAGCTCAGATGAAAAGCCGGCCGAGGGTCTCGTAGCCGAATTGGAGCAGGCAAAGCAGGAGTTTGAGGGCGCTCTGACCAACTCATTCGACACACCGAAGGCCATGTCTGTCATTCTGAAGCTGGTCAACACCGCCAACGTTCACCTGAGAGACAACAAAGACGCTGATCTCGCGGCTCTCGAATCCATTGCTCGCTGGATCACCAAGGTTGTTGGCATCTTTGGCCTCGATACCAATGCAGCACCTCCGTATGAAGGCCTTGGCTGGGCGACTGTCATCGCCTCTGACGTGGAGCCTAAAACTGCTGTGCAGCCCTACGCAGAGGCCTTCGCCAAGGTCAAGTCGGATATTGCAGCCCTATCTCTGCAGAATGAGGCCATCTCTGCACTGCTTGAGCAGGACCCCACGCCCGAGTTTGAGTCGGTCGCTTCGAGCGGTTCGCGTGATCCCGAGCAACTGGCACTTCCCTATCTTCGTACGGTGTCCAAGCTTCGAGACGAGCTTCGCCGAATTGTCGGTACCCAATCCCCTGAGATCAAAAAGGCCATTCTTGCTTTGACCGATCGCGTCCGTGACGAGGACCTCACCAACCTGGGTGTCTACTTGGATGATCGGCCAGACAACCAGGCTTCTCTGATCAAGTTCGTTCCCGCCGCGGAATTGATTGCTGCTCGTGAGGAGAAGGCCGCTCAGGCCGCTGAAAAGGCGCGCAAGAAGGAGGAGGCTCGTCTCGCGCGGGAGAGGGCAGACCAAGAAGCCAGGGAGAAGGCCAAGGTTTCGCCAGAGGAGATGTTCAAGAGCGATGAAAGGTACAGTGCTTGGGATGAGCAAGGACTACCAACCAAGATGAAGGACGGAAGCGATGTGCCCAAGAGCCAGCTGAAGGGTTTGAAGAAGCAGTGGGACCGACAGAAGAAGGCGCACGATGATCTCAAGGCTAAGGGCCTGTTGTAGAAAGCCGGTTGTATATTGGAGTGATGCTGATGTGGATTACCTAGAGGGAGTTTAGAGGCAAAAGCGTTTGATGCCTTGGACAATCGGTCGCAAAGGATGATTTCAACTATACTGCATATTGAACTGACTAATATCTTTACCAAGAGTTGTATGTGGATCGTCTCATTTCTGCTCGGATGTTGGCTTGGTTAGTCTACTATAACAGAATTGGTGTGTTGTCGTTGCTCTTTCAAAACGCTGACAACTCTGTTAACAATATCGAGATGGGGTCAGCTCCCAGATTGGCGGAAGCAACAGTAATATCTTTCAAATAGAGGATGCAGAGGTTGGACTTTAGTACGAATGTTCAACCTTCTAATACCTTCATGAACGAGTCTGCCAGACAACGACATATTATTAGATCAACCATCAAGAGGATATCATATTAAGGTAAGAGAATTAGTTACTAGTGTACAACACTCGGCTCTATTTGGCCTCCTTCTTGGCCTTGTCGGCAATTTCCTGAGCTTTTTCCGACTTGTTCTCCAGCACCTTCTTCAACTCCTCAACGGTCTCCTTGAATAGCTTCTCGCCCTCCTCCTTGTGCTTGTCCGCCACCTCGCCCAACTGCTGCAGCTTCTGTAGAATTTCGGAGCCTTGGGGGATCTGCTTCATGTACTTGTCCAGGTCTACCCAGCCTTCTGTGAGCTCGGAGCCCTTGGACTTGACCTTTTCAGTTGCGTCATTGACGTATTTCTCGAGGTCGCCGAGATCGCCAGAGTCAACGGCTGACTTGACCCTATCAAAGACCTCCTTGGCGTTGCCCTGCTTGAGAGCGTCGGCGTTGTTCTCGACAAGCTCCTTAACCTTGGGGTTCTTGTCGAGGTAAGGCTTGGCCTGCTCGAGACCCTTCTGCCAGGCCTCGTCGCCCAACTTCTTGATCTGTTCCACCTTCTCCTCGATGAGCTTGCGCGCCTTGGCTATGCTGCTGGCGCTGAGGCCTCCAGCAAAGATGTCCTTGACCTCCTTCCAGGTCTCGTCGACCTGCTTCTTCGCCTCGGGACCATACTGGTCACCAAGCTCTTTCAGCTGGTCAACGTTTCCGCCAAGCTTCTCCTTGAGCTGGGGGTGGTTGTCGATAATGTCGCTGAGGGCGTCACCAGCGAGGTTGGCAAACTTCTTGGAGAGGTCGGCGAGGACGTCGTAGGCCTTGTAAGCTGTGTCCATGCTCAGTCCAGACTTGGAAAGGTCCTGGAATTGCTTGTAGGCGTCGTTGACAAGCTTGTCGGCCTCCTCCTTGTTGTTCTCCCGTACCTTCTCCAAGTCATTGAAGGCAGCATCGACGTATGCGCGACCACCAGGGATCCATCCGACGTATGTGTAGGCGAACTCCTTGATGTAATTGACGGCCTGGTCGGCGTTGGGGGTCTTCTCCTGCAGCTTCTTTGCGGCAGCGTCATACTTCTCCGCCGCCTCCTTGGCAGCCTTGTTTATTTTTGAGGCAGTTTGACCAGCAGGGGTGTAAGAGTAGGCGCCGTAGAAGAGGCCGGAGCCGATAACGCCTCCAGCGATACCGGCGGCGAGGTGAGAGCTGCTTGAGCTAGCATTGGCTGTGGAAGTCGATTGAAATCGAATCTGCTGGCGGCGAGGAGCACGGGCGGAGCGCGCCGCACGGGGGACTGTTGATCGGATGAGAGGGCGAGCGGGAATCATGATGCCGGTTTAGAGGTTATTGAGAGGTAGGTTGGTATGAGGAGGATAAGATTAGGCAGGGTCAATTGGGAGAAGAAGAGGGTGTAGTGATGCAGAAGGCAAGCAAGAGCAGTGACGATCAATTTGAATGTTTTTCTGCCGCAGCTGGCATGACGTACTTCACCATGACGACAAACAAAAACGCCTCCTTCAAGCAATTGGATTGGATTGGAGAGGCGAGCTCAGGAACAAAGCTCCGGTTAGTGACGTCAATGACGCTACAATGCGGACATTGCGGGGGGGAGGCGTTCCCGTTCCCGTTCCCCACGCAAGACACGAGCCAATTGCCCAGTTACATTCACGGATGGGAAAGTTGCATCTCAATGGCGGGCTTTTTGATCGAGATGCAGTTCCTGATTTTCACCCTCAACAAGTGGAAGATCAGGGGCACGGCGGGCTTAGCCGCGGATTACGTCACGAATGCGTGTGGGAGCTTCAAGCTCTCAGGTCGCACTAAGGAGCAAGCTATGAGCTAAGCGTAACGTTGGATGCTTCAATTGAGCGGCTGAAGCTTGATAACCTCGGGAATGTCTAGTCTTGATCAACAGGGGTTGTGTCTCTCGTTTTGGCAGCCACATGCTCGTTCAATTCCAACGGTGATTGTAGGTTGTTCAGTAGAAATCGTCTCCATTGAATTCTGCCATCGCCATCCTCCTCATCGTCGTGAGGGCAGGGTTACTTGACAACTTCACAACGCTCAAGTACATTGCGCCTCCTTCAACATCACAAGCTGTTAGCTGACGTACATCCAAAGGCACACTTTACTCTCTGCCGAGCATTCTTTGACGCACCATCTTCGTTCTGTCTCCAACACAGCATGGCTACGTTGAAGCTTCCCCCCAGCCTTCGAAGCCGAAGGAGACCGTCACAACGCCCATCAAGGCCTGCTGAACAGCTTTGTTCTTCGTGGTGAGTTCTTTGGGGGAGGACACGAAGACCGATCGGCCGGATTTGGTGAGTTCGGCCTTCGTGTTGGTCTTTTCGGCGACAACCTTGATAGCTTGGCCCTGGTCCACGACGTCTCGCTTCAGCCCTTCCCATAGACGGTGGTACGCTGCAAGTCATCGCCCTCGTAGTCCCAATGATATACATTGACGGGGTTTGGTTCCTCCTCCCCTTCTGCTTCGCCGTGTACCATGCAGTCCCGGATGCAAGTCCACAGAAACGGAGGTCGTGTTGCGTCAGGAGAAGCCATAACCATGACAATGATTCTTTTGGCTATAAGGGCGGCGTGTTAGACGACTGTTTCGCATACCATTTTATAAATATCGCATGGTGTAGACTAGATAAGTAGGGTATCCCTTCGCATGCGTTGATATTTCATCTCTGCCGCGGTGGCTTTGCTAACCTGAGCTAACGGCCCAAAGTCCTCTAATAACTAGCGGAGGGTTTGTATACCTTGGGCTTCCGGCAATCCGATTCCTGCTGTAGCCATGCCGTGGGCCTTCATGACTCCGTCGCCGTATTTTTAGAGCCACGGCATAGGCGCAACGCGGTCTATGATAGCTCGGTTTTTCGATGCCACTGTGACGGTTCGGCACTCCGATACTTGATCAAAGACCAAGTCACACGTCTCCCGGGGTCCGCTACCCTCTAGGACATGACGGCCAGGCTGCACGGGCATATTTAGGGGGGGGCGCGTGAGATGAAAGGAATCGTCGGGATGTACAAGCTTTAGAAGGTGAACTTCCACTTTGGCATTTGGATCATATTTAGGTGCATTTATCCCATCGAAAAGCTAGGATGAAAAGAAGACAGCTTGAAAACCATGTCGGGATCGATCCGCAGAGCTATTTAGAATCGAGATGGCGGCGTCGCGTTGTTCAGTGGTTTGGTATATAGCCGCAACATATCTATTGCCATGAATCCGGTAGGATCATCTTGTAGATGCCAAACTCCTTTGCCTCTGGTGTGATCTTGCGCATATACTCGAAAGGATCCCGCTATTCCTCCTCAGTTGGGCTATATGCGGGAGCCTCTTAGAAGTCATGAGGACGGCTCTCCTTGATAGCCATTACCGCCATCACTCCCTCGCCCGCGTTCGCGGTGACCAAGTCGACCAAATTCTGCATATGTCTTGTTCTTGACGGTGATCTCCGTTGGAAAAGAGACAAAACCCGCACGACGGAACCGTCTTGCGTCGTAGCCTCCGAGTCGGCCTCATCGTAGCCGATGTTCACCTTCGGTAATCGATGAGAACATCTGGAGCATCGTAGCTAGGATTTCAGAGAGGTTCTTGGGCAGTTGAGAGTTGGCTCTAGGCAGTTCGGGTGTCCGGTCTCTGCTGCTTTTCCTGGTTCTTGTCGATTATAGGGTAATCGAATTACCAAGAAAGAGGAGAGTCTCGTCGGTAATATATATAAGTGCCCGGTAACTAATGTCTTGCAACTTTTTGGTTTCAGGGTAGTAATCGATTAGGAGTGCCTATGTGCAGCAAGGCCTCTTGACCCAACGTACTGCATGTGTACCAACGTTAGGTACATGTATAAGAAGGTATAGTATAAAGGTTGGGTAAAAGTATAAGAGTCTTAGGATGAGAACTAGGGAAGGGCTTTAGCTTTATACATATTATCGAGCTGGCTTGGTAGGAGTCCAGTCCGTCATGACCAAGGGCAAACACAACCAATATTCCTTGCTTGCACAAACTTACCCGGAAAAGAAGAAGTTACTGTCTGTGTACCAGGCAAACACAAACTCTGTGTATCCGACAACCCCTATCGGCGATTGACTACATCGTTTGTTCGCACCTTCGATCGGTCATGCGTGATGCACTTGGCTACGACCCGGTTTTCTTGGCCTGCCTCTGTTAAAGACTCACAACTGTGTATTGATGAGTTGTGTTGCGTGCCTGAAACCACGGGTCAGTCGTTCAAGATCCGCAGGCTCGTTCAGGCCGGAATAGCTCGTTCTCATCGGTCCCGTTTACAGAGAGCTTGAACATCCCGTGAGAGATCCCGTCAGGTGGCTCGCTTGCGGCTAACCGATGGCACCGTGGACAACCAACAAACAAGACGGTGAAGAAATGTTTGGTTGTAGCGAGTGTCGACGGGAAACATGCTTCCCAGTTGGTCACCGGAGGAGCGAGTTGACGAGGAGAGACGGCCATTAAGGGATATGACTACCGGATAATATGTTAATGAATTTAGCAACAAGTACCCTAAATTGACCGAATGCATGTAACTATTCTTGGTCGAAACTGGATGAGCCTCAATCAGTTACTGCGACTGTTTGGGGCAACAGCCAAGTTGTTGAACATCGCTTAAGCACTCCAACCAACACAAACTGCCTCTCTATTACGCAGTGGTGCCGTTTCTGTACGTCTTCGTTGATTACGGTCGCTGTGATTCAGATCTGCTCATCATAGTTGTGGGACAAGAGGCCACGGGTAGGATAACTTCACGCTCCACGAGGAAACACACGACCACCAAGCATAAACTAACTGAAGCACCAGTTTACGAGCTTTTAAAAGTCATGTTGATGAAGGCAAAACATACAAGAGGTACGTTGAGAACGCAAACCCCTCGCATTCGCTGCCTTCCGTCGAATGACGGTGAACTCAATCCAGACGAGGGCTGGACGCTCGTGTGAAGGGCCCACACGGCATTTTATATGAGGGTACAGGCCAATCAACAGCTCTATCTTGCCCCGCCATCCGAAACAAGCCTCCAATTGGGGAAAATGCCTCATATACCACAATTTTAACCTTCGTCTTCAGCAACAGCACAATCCGGTGTGGTGTATCGGTAACATACCGCGTTTTCATCACTGAAGAACCGCGGCGCGCGGGGTTCGATTCCCCGCACCGGAGCTACCCATTCTTTTTGTGGTTTCGTTGAGTTGTGTTGAGATATGTGAGGGTAAAGTTGTGGTGATATGCGTCGCCAACGGAAGCACATGTGCCACCATGCCAGCGACCACAACAAACAGCGCAATGCCTGCCTGAGGCTTCGAATGCTCTCAGCAGAATACTGAATTGTCTCAGGTCATTATTCAACCGTTCTTTGGTAATATTTTTGGCTTTTGCGCGTCTGGAGGTGTGATAACTAGCAGACCAGCGCGATGTATGCTGTATGTTGTGCATCGTAAGTCTCACTTAACCCACAGTTTCTTCAAACGTGGAAGTTGCGTATGCCAATCGCGAAATGAATGCCTTCATATTGTCATGTCACAAGGTCCTTAACTCATCATCTCATTCCTTGGAATGTCTGGTATGAAATTCATGATGAGTCCGCATTTATCTGTCCAAAAAGGGTAAAGCGCTGAGGCGTGCCGGAGGCCGGGACCCCACCTAGCCGTCACCTTCCCTCCGAATGCCGCATCTCCAACCTTCTCTATGAACCTCTCTCTTCGTGTCCATGTAGAAAGTGTCTTTTGTCGGTTTAGAAGAAGACTGCGCCTCCATTTTAGGCGATTGACTGCAAGAGTTCTCCTCTGTCTCTCCCTGCTTCCCTATCCTCCCCCGCGACACCCCGCACTATGGCGCAGTCCACTGCCCACCGCCGCCTTCTCCAAGAGTATCGCGCCCTCACCAACAACCCGCCCGAGGGCATTACCGCTGGCCCCGTCTCTGAGGATGACCTCCTTCACTGGGAATGTCTGATCCAAGGCCCTGAGGGCACGCCGTTTGAAGGCGGCGTCTTCCCTGCCGAGCTCAAGTTTCCCAAGGACTATCCTCTTGCCCCGCCATCCATGAAGTTCCTCGCCGACGTGTGGCACCCGAATGGTTTGTCGCAATCCGCATGGCATGTGAATAATGCATTTACTGAACTTTTTCTTAGTTTACCCCAGCGGTCTGGTCTGCATCTCTATCCTGCACCCTCCCGGTGACGACCCCAACCACTACGAGCACGCCTCCGAGCGCTGGTCGCCCATTCAGTCCGTTGAGAAGATCCTCATCTCCGTCATGAGCATGCTCGCCGAGCCAAACGACGAGAGTCCCGCAAATGTCGAGGCCGCCAAGATGTGGCGCGAGCGTCGCACCGAGTATGAGAACAAGGTGCGCGGAGGCGTGCGGAGGATGCTGGGACTGTAGAGGCACTCTGTTCCAGATAAAGGACACAGATAAGTTGTGGGGAAAGGAGTATTGGCGCACATCACTTTTAGCATGGCATAGCATGGTGTTCGGCAGCGGTATGGCCGCCTAATCGACATTCATATACTCATCCTTCGCAAGACGTGCTTCTGTCGTGCATACGCTCTACAAACTCCGCTGGTCATGCTCATGCATAATCGCTCATAGCCCATTGTCCGCCTTGAACTTGTCCCAGCTCTCATTCAGGGTACTAAACACCAAACCAGCAATCAATCTCACCTCAGTACTCGCGTCTTGCGGGAGCTAAAGACGTCAGGATGAAACTTCACAGAGGGGGTGGGACATGCTTACCTTGTCGGGATGGGTCTTTGCAATCGCCTTCATGTACGAGATCTTGACCTTGTTCGCCATGACCAGCTCGTGCAAGCCCACCTTCTTCCACCCACTGTTCTCCCACAACACATTGTCGAGACTTGCCAACAGAGCTCGGAGGTTATCTCGCTTTCCGTCACGCCAGGCAGAGATCTTAGCATCCACCTTCTCCGAGAGCACGAACTTCTCATCATCTGCTCGGGCGGCGGCCTCGTTTGCCTCACGTAGACGAGTGACGGCCTCGGAGCTCTTTTGGGGCGCAAGACTGGCCGTCGCCGACGGTCTTGGTCGGGGCTTAGCTGCAGCTGGCTTGGGCGTTGGCTTAGGCTTAGGTGCGAGGGCATTCTGACATCGCTGACGACCCTTAATGGCGTTGTGTCCGCCAACACCGCCCTCGACACACAGCTGCCAGATAGCACCAGCATCGGCCCATTTCTCCATCTGTTCAAGAGCCTCGGCTTTCCGGCTCAAGGCCTTGCCATAGAGATCCTTCATGTCACGGTTCTCTTCTGTCCCGTTCTCATTCTTCACCGCGACCACTTCTCCTTGTCCATTACCAGGTCCGATGATCTTCAATGCATTATCGGCATCATCGACAGCCTGCTTCGGCTCTCCGGTTTTGAGAGCAGTCAGGGCGCGGTTGGTGAGGAGAAGAATGGCAAGCGGGTGTGTCGGGGGGACGGCCGACATCGAGGAAGAGTATGATGAGTGAGCAGCCGCATAGTCACCGCGCTTGAAGTGAGCTGTGCCTTGGAGTCGATGTTGCGTGGAGGTCTGTAGAGAAACAGGGCTTATAGACGGGATTTCTCGAGCAGGTCGTGGCGAAGGTCTTGAGGCCGGAGGCGATGGTCGTTTGGCTTGCGGAGCTGGTCGTGAGGATGGCTGGGCTGACCTTGAGGGCAGAGACTGTGAGGGTTTGACTTCCCGGGAGTCGAAGAGCAGATCAGGTTCCGGTTCGGCTGGCCTGGGGGTTGGTGCTGGCGAAGTCCCGGGTGAAGCAGCCTTCTTTCTCCTATTAGGACTGCTGTAGGTCGAGACGCTATCGTCATCAGCTGCCAGCCGATTGAGTCGAGATTTAGCATCAAAGGCTGCCGTTGGCGGCGGCGCTTGCTGCTGCCATCGAGGAGCAGGACTTGCGCGGCTACTGGCAGATTGAGCAGGCGATTGTCCTCTTGATGTAGGTTGAGGAGTGGCTCTTTGCTCCGGGCGGCTGTGGGCTCGACGGGGTTGCGGGCGGCCACCAGCATCAAGCATGAGCGCTTCATCCGTAGTATCTGCACGCGCCTTTCCTGGTCCTTGAGCTCTGGCTTGTTGGGCTTCCCGCATCCACTTAGGCTGGCTTGGGTCGCCCTCATGCTGTAGGTCAGCGACAGCCTGCTGCATCTTCTTCTGGCCAGTCTTCCAAAGCGAGTTGGCGGTCTTGAACAGGCTGTTGCCCACTGCGGCCGCCGTCTTGGCCAGGTCCTGGTCTCCCCTAGCCGGGGACCTGTTGTCGCTTCTTGGGGGTTGGCTCCCAGGCCGGCTCGAATTGGCCGATGAGCTTCTTCCTTGCGCCTGTTCTTTGGATTTACGGTGCGCCTCATCCAAAAGCCAGTTGACTGCAGCTTGGGCGTTGTATCCAGAACCACTCTCAACTAAGGCACGCTGAGCGTCTTCAGCGGAGAACCCATAGTCCACCAGCTGTGCGACAGCTATATCGAAGGGGTCCTTGTTGACTCGGGGCTGTCGCTCGGTATACTGCTCCCGTGCTTTAGGGGCCTGCTCCTCGGACGAGCTCGAGTCATCGTCTTCAATGGGCCTCCCAGGCTCGGGCTGAGGTCGCACCGCCTCCTGCTTACGCCGTACCTCTTCAACAGGTCGAGCCAAATCTCCCAAGAAGTCGTCGTCATCGGCCTGCTGAGGAGGCGCCGCGGCAGCTCGGGCAGGCTTCATCTCGTTCAAGCCAAAGGGATCGTCATCCTCCACTCCCAGTCCTCCTCCGTTGGACAGGGTTGTTCCACTTGCAAATTTCCATGCATTCGGATCGCTCAAGTTTACCGGTGCTGAAGTAGGCGGAGCTGCGTTCGCAGGAGTCGATCGCTGCGAATCGGGAGGAGGTGGGTAGTGGCTCGCGTTGTCGACCTTGGTATCCTTGTTAAATGCGGCAAAGAGATCGTCGTCGTCGTCGTCGTTCCTGGTCGGATTCGGGACTGGCGGCGGTTTCAGTGCAGGACTCGTCGACGCGCCTCGACTCCCAAGAGATTCCCAGAACTGTCCATTGCCAAACTGAGCCTCCTGTTGCTTCCTCCTCTCCTCTTCCTTCTTGCGCTTCTCAGCCTCTAACTGCGCCTGTCGCTCCGCCAAGGTCAGATTCTGGTTCGTCTTTGCCGGTCCGAAGTTCATCAGATTGCTGAAACTATCTTGTGATGGCTTCGTGGGTGCCGGTCTAGGGGCAACAGAACCTGAGCCCTGTGCGGACAAAGGCGTGTTGCGTCCTGAGCCCAATGGGGATGGTGTTGGTCGTATTGATGCAAAGGCTGGGCTCATAACGGGCGGCTTCGGCTGGCCGCCAGTAGGCTTGGAGGACCAATCGAGGCCTGAGAGGTCATCCATCGTTAAAAGATTCGTAGGTTATCGAAAAGAGTCAATCATGGCAAGTTGGCGTCTGTTACCGCAACGCAACGCTGGCGCTCGTGAGATGCGACCCCGGCCCAGGGGCCGCATTCGTGATGTGGGGCACACGTGGCTGTGCTTGGCCTGGTGGCTCAACCAGCACATGATTGGATATCTAGAGTACGAGAGGCTGAGGTAACTGACGACCTGATGGAAGCACAAAAGCTGGAGTTACGATAAGTTCATGATTTAGGTCCAGAACGACCATGCCTCCTTTTTCTTGTGCTTGGTGTTTGGTGTATTTCTTGAATCGATGTAAGGTTAGATGAATAGGTATGCACACACATATGCCTCGAAGTCAATTTTGATGTAATAACACCTTACATAACTTCACAGTTTGATTCTACATACCTCCCGAATTAGTTCATTTTCGTCTTGGCTAGCTGTCTCTGTGATTCTGTTCATATCAAATGCCTCAATAAATGCCTCAATGTAAGGAAGGTATGCTTCCCTGACAAAATGATCCTCTTCTAAAGCGAGTTGATTTACCCTACACTTGACCGGGGACTGGCTCGGGCAACCCCAATCATAACAACAGACGATTGGAGTTTCATCTGACCAGGGAGAGATCTGTGGGTGGGATAGACAGTCTCATGGAACCCATGTGTTGTCATTGTCAAGCACAGGCAGCACTTAGAGCTATTAGATTCGGCTCCTTTGTCTATCATAATTCATGTACTTCATTTGCGCGTTGACAATCATCATTTCATACTGCAACCAGCCAACTGAAATTTCAGTTACTGATTTGCGGTCGTACACCAATCAATCACTAACAAGGTATGCAGCTCAACGCTGACCATCTTTGCTGGCCACAGTCGCCAATGCGACAGGCAAACAATAGGCCCATCAAAAGCGCTTGACAGGGGCCGAAGAAAAGTCTAGACTGTTAATGGTCTTGCAAGCTGTAGCACAGATACGAAAGGTGAAGCAATATGCGCCACGAGACGTGGCTCGGGTTCCGCTCGTACCACCTGGAAAAGCAAGTTTATGTTGAATGTAAATTACTGCAGAGGAAATTTGAAAAGTTCCTTATGCACCTGCACAGGTGATTGCAATGTTGGATGTATATTGCTTCGTGTCTGCATGTCTAACGGACTACCTTACCCGAGGCACTCAATAAATGCCAAGGAGACGCTGGCATGAGCGCCAAAGCAGAGCTAATGGAAGCGTAGAGAAGCCCGTTAGCCAAGCTCTGCTATAATCTAAAGTCGTAGCGCATTTATCGAATTCCCACCGCTGTCTGCCAACAGTCAAAGCCAAGATCTGAAGGATGAGAGATTCTCGTATCGGTCTTTACTTAGATACTCCAACATGGGTGACCCTTATCCCCCAGACTGAGGTCGAGCCGCCACCAACGCCACTGCCACTAGAGAACAGGGGAGCCGATAATTAGTATTAAGAGGTTGGCGGCGCGTGATTGGTCCGCACAGCACATGAAACCCGTTTCAGGCATTCAGCTTCCATTATGCCAGCCCCTGGAGATTTTATGTACCAACAGAAGTTTGGGATGGGTGAGTCGAAACCTTTGCGGAACAAATGTAACAGGAAACGGACATGAGGATGAACAGCCGGCCCTGAAGATCATGTTCATCGCTCCAAGCTGGGACAGCTCTAGGGAGGGGAGGGTCATACGTACCTACTACGTACTCTCCCACTCAGGACTCCCTTGTTTCCCTTCCCCTCCCATCCCTTGGACCCTTGCTTGGGCTGTCAAAGACTGTCTCCAGCCACCCGCAAGCCCACTGTCTCAGATAATCAACCAGAAACAGCCCGACAGCGTCATGGCTGCCCAGCTGCCCAGCGCAGTCACCGTACGTTACTCTTCGTAGTTCGCTCGGTCTGGACTGTTGTGCGAAGGGACTTGGCAATTCTGCTTCTGCAACCAGCTGATGTGCGTAATAATCATACCTGGTGGAGTCTGCGAGACCATGAGCGAGCGGAGGGAATCCAATCCATACTCAATCTGACGTAGATGCGGATACCTCCGGATCATTTCGCAACAAACACTGACGATCCTGCAGATTCCAATCTGGAGAGCTGCGCAACCGCTGATGATAGACAGGAGGAGTGGTAAAGCCCGGACCATTTGGCGCCGTCTGCGAGTCGTCTCGCCCCTGCAATACTAGGTACACAGAACGCAGCAACTCTACTCTCGTATCCGCCTTGGTGCTAGCATTCATGACGGACCTGGAGATCTCGGCATGTCGGCTCATCAGCTCCATTCGCAGCCAAGGTGCCTGGTACCTGCATTTATCGCGTGCCTCACGTCCATGGCACGGATATTCTCGACCTCCTATGTGTTGGGCGTCTACTCCGTACTATGGTCGAGATCGCCGCCCATTGGTTCTAGCATATGCTGGCCTTGGTGCGCTATCACACTCCTCGCTGGACGCGGTCACCCCTGTAGGCTGACCCTTGGAACCGATGCAATCTTGCTTGCGACGCGGCGAAGACCCCCGGAAGGGCCAAGAAGTACCGCCTCCACAACCTGAGACCCATGGCCATTAGCGACATATTCTACCGGGTTGTAATGGCCCACCTCCAGTTTCCCGTCCTTTCGTTCCATTCTCCATCTTCGTTTCTCTCATCCATTCCTTTTTGGTTGTCTTTGCTCTTGTACCGTCTCTATTCCCTCCTTTGCAGCCCGAGCTGGCTTGAATCTGCTTCACTCATTCATTCATTTCGTCTTTTGAGGCATCGCAATTGCTCACCCTTTCGGTGCCTGGCCATCTCAACCACGTTCCTTACAACCCTGCCCGGTTGAGCACATTCGTTCCCTATCGCTTTGAGAGTCGACATAGATCCTATTCTAGGGTTTATACTGTGAAAGATTACCATTTGACAACTTCAAGAGCTATCTAAAAGGCAATATATTTGCACAACAAACGCCGCACGACCGTACCCCCGAGGACCGCGTCCGTATCACAACTGCCTGTTATCTGCTCTGCGACTTGAAGTTTTTCGGGCTTGCCGAGCCGTTGTGCAAACTGGTTAGCATTGAGCCGTTGAAAGACAAATAAGCGGTAGGCTGATATTGGCTTTAACGGCTTTCCAGACAAGGTTATCAAGAGGCTTGCCACCTGGCGATCGAAAACGTTCTTTGATTGAGACTTGATTGCTCGACTTGACTACGTCAACTCCGGTTCAATTAAGCTGAACTGCTGTCGAAAACTTCCCGAAGCGTCAATCGTTTGACAGTGAGACATTGACCGACTGGACGGTGTTGGCGTCGGCAGAGGCACGGCGTTGACAAACCGCAAGCGGCACCATTGGACAGAGCATTCTTCGTTTCGTACCGACAAGCAGCCGTCCAGCACTTTACGCAGGCTCGTGACGCGATCCGAAAGCGTGGCAGTGCTTCCAACATTCGGTCTTGACCACGCGTTGGAATCTTGAGTCTCAGATTCTCAGCGGGGCTGGAAGGGCTCTCAAAGAGTGTGCGACCATCGACAGCAATAAAGGCATCCCCAGCCATTGCATCCTTTGGTCCAATATTTCCTTTCCTGAACCTGTCTCTCCTTCTATTTGATTCAACATTTGATCAAAAGAAGGAAATTGACGGCTAAGGAAGCTCTATCATCAACTTGGTTGAACCCCCACCAAGATACATCGGTTGTCGTAGGTGAGTCTACTTTCACTTACACGTCCTCCTTACTTTACCTGAAACCTTTTTCTTCACCTGAACCTCACTCTTTACCAATTGAAGAGTGCATGAAAAACACGAGTTCAGCTATTTTATGCTGGACGAAATGCGCAACTCAAGGCTTCCTGGTCCTATGCGTTGGCAACCGTTATGCGCAGTGGCCAGCCGGTGCCAGCTGGCATCCGCCCGAGCCCCCTCCTTCCATTTTGATGCTTCAGCTATCCGCCATGCACCTGCCCTTTCTACTCCCAGTGTTGGCGCCTTCCTTTCCCGTTTCTGCCTCTCGTTCATCTTTCCTCACCGCACTCTTTCATCTCCGCATCCTCTCCATCTCTAACATTAACGCTCGTTTAGACAGCCTTGTGGCGTCGTCCACTCCTTCAATTCACCGCTTCTAGCGGAGAACGCGAACGCATTCTCGAGCTTGAATAGATACTCATCGCTATCATGCTCAAATCCATCGTCGCCGTCTCGGCGGGCCTCATTGGCGGCGCTCATGCCTTCTGGCGCATGGAGTGTCCCGGCCGCGTGGGACTTGCGCGGATTGACCCAATCGTCGACCCGGGAACGATCTCGAAGCATGTGCATTCTATTCATGGATCCTCAGGTACGAGATGAATCTGCGGCATAGACATTAACCCATGGCGCTTGGGGCGCCGTTGATGCGCCCTCGATGAGATAGTTGTTATATCCTCAGAGCTGACCAATAGCAGGCTTCTCTGACAGCTCCAACACTGAGCAGCTTCTTAGCGCCGATTGTACTTCGTGTCGAGTCTCTCAAGACAAGTCCTCCTACTGGCATCCTGCGATGTACTTCGAGGATGGCGATTCTGGAGAGTTCGAGCTTGTCCCACAGGTGGGCGGTATGCTGGCGTAAGTACCCCCTGCATCATCTCCTGCTCTCTATGGATAGCTGCATGGATGGTTTCATATCGAACTCGGGCTTTCAGAGCTAACTCCTTTGAAGCTACTACCTACTTTATGGCGACAACGTGACCGCCTTTCCTCCCAACTTCAGAATGTTGTCTGGTGAGACCACGCGAAGAACCTACACTGCGGGTGATCCAAGCAAGCCGGACCCAGAGAAGTCTACGTGGTCTACTCTTGGTCAGACTAAGCAGAGTGTCCTCGCTCAACGTGCACTCGGTTTTAACTGTTTGAACTACAAGAAAACCCCCGAGGGCACTCTCTACCGCCACGCCATGCCCACCAAGGAATACCTTGATGCAAACTGCAAGGATGGTCTTCGCCTGGAGATCATGTTTCCATCGTGCTGGAAAGGAGGTGATGCAGTGGACAGTGACAACCACAAAGATCACGTTGCATTCCCCGATCTGGTCATGACAGGAAGCTGTCCCCCTGGCCATCCTGTTCGCATCCCCAGCCTCATGTATGAGGTAATCTGGAACACTGATGCTTTCGCTGATCGCAACGGCCGCTTTGTCTTCGCAAACGGTGACACTACTGGTGAGTCTTCCGTTTATGTTTGTCAGTAACACGGCGCTAACCTCTTGATCAGGATACGGATACCATGCAGACTTCATCATGGGCTGGGAGGAAGAGTTCCTTCAAGAAGCCGTCAACACTTGCACTGGCGACTCCGGGAGGATCGAGGACTGCCCTCTGTTTGACGTTATCAGCGAGAGCGAGGCTACCTCATGCGAGATGAAACTTCCTAAAGTCTTGGCCAAGGAAGACGTTCTTGGCCCCATGAAAAAGCTGCCAGGCGGTGATGAGGCCTCTGATGGAGATGGTTCAGACGGCGGTGCGAGCAAATATCCAGGCCCTACTGGTGATGCTTCCATCCCTACTTTGAGCTACCATCCTGGTGACAAACCAAAGAATTCTGCCTCACCCCTTCCTGGTCAGGTCTTCAAGGACACGTCGGCTTATGTGGCCCCGGCTCCTGCACCTACTTCGACTACAACTTTGATCATGTCTTCATCTACTCTGTCTTCTTTGTCATCTCTCCCCACGTCAAAAACAACACTCATCCAAAGCATTCAGGCTGCCGACGTTGGAAGTGTGGGTGCTGCATTCGTCGAGCCTACAATCGTCGAGGCTCCCCCGTCGGCTCCCACGACCACGCCTGCGCCCGAAAGTGTGCCGCCGACCGACACCAAGAGCTACTGGAGCACCCAGTACATCACCAACGGCAATCTCGTGAGCAAGATTCTCTGGGACGAGAAACTTGTCTACGTAACCGAGCTGGAGGAACATACAGTCGTCGTCACCGTCACATCAACAGCTGTTGTTACTCCTCCGGCAAGGCGGAGGCGTCGTGGTGCCCACTTGCATGGCCATGGGCATGGGCATCGTCATTTGTAACAATTTAACCAAGGACAGTAAAAGGAAGAGAAAACTACAAAAAAACGAAACTGGACTGATTTTCAATTTCTTTGCTCCGGGCTGGTTCCGGGTACATGAATGGCATGCATGCATGGTTGGAAGAGCATTTGGCTGCGAGGGTCTTTTCTTCATAGGACGGCAATGATTACCCAGGTCTTTGGGAATATGTGGACTTAAGGAGAAACTACCTGGTACAGATAGCGGAATGATGAATGATCAAAAAAGGTCAGCCTGGCGCTGTAGAACAAATCTCCCTGGTGACGTTGCACGTTGTGAGAGTTGTGAGGATGTCGGATTTTCCGAGCACACGATCCATTTTCCTTGTCTGGTCATGCTGCAATAACCGCTAACCACTCTTCCCCACGTTTAGACCGACATGAGAATGACGGCCGATGAGATGATGGTTCCATGGAGGCTACCGTCGTCTATTTCAATGGGAGCTCTTTGCAGCTCGTCTTGTGATGTCTCAGCCCTGGCCTTGTGGTTGGAGATAGCTGGAATGGATCACGCTTAGCAACGCATTCCTCATGATATTGAAGTGAGACTGGAAATAGCCTCGCTATGGTTTTGGACTGAGATTCTGGATCAAGATGAAAGTGAGCGGATTCCCTGGAAGGTTTCTCCTTTTGTCTGACGTCCGCCATCTCTCACGCTGTCCTCATCATCAAGCCTCGTCTCCTGATTCTGTGAACCCACGGACTCGTTGAATTCTGCTGGCAGCTGAGGCTTCCTGAAGTTTAGCTGCAGCGGATGCTACCATCATGGGCTATTCTTCACTTTCTCCTCGGGCAGCGAAGAGAGTAGGTGGCCTTGGCTTGGGATGGATTCTCGCTTTCTCCGTGGGCGGCGCAATTCTCCTTTTCGCAGCGATCGGGTTCCTTCTCACCTGGCGCATCAAGGCTCGAGCCAAACAGGAATCGACGACGGTGTATCAAGTTTCCGATAACAGCGATGACCATCGACGATCAATCTTTACGAAGCGGCTCGTCAAGCGCAGTCGCACCATGTCCAGGGCTTCTAGTCGACTTTCCCTGTCATTGCCGCCGGTACTGCCGCCTCTCCCGACATATAACAGCTTTGCCTTCTTCAGTGGCAATGGAAAAAAGGGACGATCGAATAGTTGGGTCGAGGAAGACAAGTTTCACGGACCTAAAGTCAGCAAGAGTCGCCGCGACAGTCTGTTCAGCAGGGATAGCTGGCTGGGGAGGGCACCGACACTGCCGGATCTGATGATGGAAGACGACCCAGAGAAGGGACAAGCCAGCGAAGCAGGCGAGCAGGCGAGCCGTGTGCAGAAGCGTCAAAGCAGAGATTCTCTGAAGTCAAGCAAGACGGCGCCTGAGCTGCCAACCCAAGAACAGGAGATTCAGACTAGCCCTGTGCGAATTCCTGCGCAAGCTCAGGTCAGGCGTTCGATAACGGACACAGACCTTCGAGATATCTTGCGATCTACGGAACGACGACTTCGAGACGGAACAAGCCAGTCACCAACCAAGACCCCTCGTGTCTCGCCTTCAAAACGCTCTCCTCGCAAGATCTCGTCGCTGAGAACTACACCTCGTAGGGGCTCACCTGTTAAGACACCTTGCAGCCAATCGTCGGCTTCCTCCCATGAGTCGACCAACACAGTTGGAACAGTGCGCATCTCGCAGGTGCCACCAACCCCTAGCAAGAGAGCTACTCTCCATGCAGTTCCGATCACTGCGCATAGTCGCCATGTGTCCATCAGCTCCATTGGTAGTGTCGCCAACAGCCTGCTAGCTGAAGCAACGCAGGAGCTGGTGCTACCAGGAGGACTGTCAAGTCCTAGTCGTTTGAGGGGACGGCAGTGGGAGCCTCAAGCAGCTCAAAGCCCTCAGAAGCAGAGCCGACAAAAACAGAGTGTTGAGAGACAAAGCCCCGACAGAAGAAACTCGGAGGAGAGTGAGGCTTCCAGCTCGCTCTCGACGCTGTATAGCGCCGATGAGGCCGAGGAGAGAGGGCAGCCTGACCCGTTCGTAGAGAAGAAGACTTCAGGAGCCCCGAGCTCGGAGAGCAGGGGTTCGTTGTTCGGACCAAGGTCGGTGAGAAGTCGGGCGAGGAATCTAAGCATATCGATTCCAAGTGGTCAGATGGTTTTCAACACACCGGGGAAACTGCGTCCGTCTTCGGTCAGCACACAAGCTGTTGGAGGACCGCCACTATCCGTCATGCTTCAGCCGCCACGAGACTACTTCCAGCGTGACCACAGCTTCCACGCTCGCGACCGAGATGGGTTTGCTCTAGCGTTCCCTGTTAGTAACTCGTTTACAAGCATGATAGCGTCGTCTGTGACAACCGACGACGATAGCACTCTGCCCCTAGATGACCGGAAGAGCGAGAGTCCCAAGCCTAGGGCCCTCGAGCGGACACGGCCACCGCCGCTGGACAGGACTAGTTTGAGGACCGCTGCGCCGACGAGTCCGTCAACAATGGCCTCGTCGCCTTTTGACGAGCAGGACATGCTCTCTCTGCTAATGGGCACAGCCCCGGCGAGAGCTTTGCCAGAACCGCCGAGGCATATTGCCCATGTCGACCAGATCATCATGCCGACGCCGGTCTCCTCTCGACCAAGGCGAGAGTTTTCGCAGCAACTGCGGCAGATGTTGATGACCACGACGGAAAACCCCATCTGCGATGATGAGTCCACGGTAGATGACCCCAGCGCCATTTCTACAGGCTCACCACTTCGGCGCTCATTGTCCCAGTCACTGAGAGACCCCCCCGCCTTGCCGCCACCGACAATGACAAGCTTGGGGTCTCTTGGAAACTCGATCATGGAGCTGAGAAGGATGAACAGCATGGTCAGCTCCTATAGCACTGTGTCTGTGGCGTCAACCCACAACGAGCCTGATTCGCCGACTCTGCCTATCCTGAGCAGCAGCTTTTCACGCGGACGGATCAACTCCACCCCCAAGGTGGCCACGTCTGGCCGTCAAAACTATCTCAACCTTGGAAGCCCCAAGAAGAACACGTCTGGGTCTGTCTCAGCGTCTGTGCCTCTACGTCCGCTTCCACCAAGCCGCAGCAGTCGCTCCAATCTGGGTGTTGAGATCCGTGAGGACGATCTTGAGGATGGCAAAGAGAACCAAGGACCTGATCTCAGGATGCCGCGACTGGAAACAGCCAGCGGTCTGCGAGAGACACGTCGCAGTGGGAATCTGGGCCGTGACACGCGCGATTCGCTGCTCACGAGGACACCCAATAAGCCGAAGCTCGGCACAGTGAGCGAGCTGGTTGCTGAGAGCAAACGGGAGGCGCAGCGGCAGAGCGTAGAGAGTATCGGATTGTATGATACGGACGGATTCCTGAAGAGCTCGCCTGACATGTCTGGAAGGGATGCCAAGGGACGATGTCTACGGATGTAAGCGCGATTCTGTGGAGATGCCTTTTTTTCTTTGTCGACGACTTTCCTTTGTCGAGAGGAATGACAATGACCCGCCATAAACTGCCCCTTCGTGTATTTAGCTTGTGACTTTGGATCTGTGTACCTGAGAAAGCCACGTGGAAGGGCTCTTGTGGATTGGATGAGGATCGAGTTGTCCTGCTGACCTGTAGGTAGGCAGGTAGTTTAGTTAGAAGCTCGATGGATATATACCCTTCGGACGTAATCTTAATAGAAAATAGCAGTTAGGTATAAATCATGCATCTCTCGGACTGTGATGTATCCTTCCGATAGGCTTGGCTTATCGAACTTAAAACTCCTGGCGCATTTTTACTCATGCCACCCTTTTGATACCTAAACGCCCTGCTCCCGTGCTCCCCTCACATAGCATCCCAGTCATTATTCCACCCGCGGTCGCTTGTTCTCAGCATCATAAGCCGGACGACTCTCGGTTGCGCCCTCTCCTTCAACCTCGTCACGAACCCGTACCCTTCCCGCACCCTCGCCCAACTCCTCCTCAGCCTCAGCGCCCTGACCGATCCAGTTCCCGTCCTCGTCGAAATACTCGTGGACGTTCTCCGCTGTGATCCATCCGCCGCTGCCAGGCATAGGAGGCGGAAGGCCGCCATCGCTCGCGCCACGCATGACGCCTGTGAAACCCTCGATAGCCTCATGCTCGACGTTGCCTTCGAAGACGATACGATCGTACTCATCCTCCTCATCCTCCTCGCCGTCGTTGGGATCGGGGTTGAGATCAGAGCAGTTGGCCATGGCTTCGTACAGCTGCTTCGCGACGCTAGGCTCCGAGTCTGTTTTCGGAGGAATGATGGTGAGGTCCACGGTGTTGAAGTCATCGTCATCGGCGCCGCCGTCGGAGAACTCGAGCTGCATCCACACGGCCTGGGTGCGTTGAGCTTCTGTTTCAGGACCGATATGCTTGACGGCATGGATGGATATCGAAGGGTAGGGGATTGAGACACCGGCTTCGACTTGTGCGCTGAAGATGGTCAGAGTCCTAGATATGTCAGCATCAGTAAAGCTGACTGCGATGAATGAGCGGAACACCTACTCAGAGTTTACAAAGACATCCACGGTCTGCTCCACGAGCTCCTCGACATCGCCATTAATGCTGTCGCCTTCAGGAGCACTCGGCTTCTGGCTCGAGTCGGCTGGGAATAGAGCCAGAGTACCGCATTGCGCCTTGGGGATCCAAGCTTTTGCGCCTTTGAGGTGATAATGTAGGATTGGCTTTCCGCCAACAAACGACTCGGGCGTTTGTGTCTGATACTCGGACAGAGGCGTAAAGTCGCTGGTAGAAGGCGTCGTACGAATCGTTGTGGGCAACATGGTGAATCGTTTGATAAATATGAGCTTGTTGAATTTGTTTGGAGGGGTTCACCAGGCACCTGGAGAGAAAATGTCCGTTGCGACGAGGGGTTGGAGAGCTTTATCAGCTTATCGGTGCCTTATCGATAACGGCCCCTTATCCGGTTGCGTCAGTGGCATGGGCGCGTCCATCAAGGGACCGACCGCCTCCGAGTCTACGCCTCACATTTAATGCGACTCTTGTCCTCGATACATGTATGGTGTGACTGATTTTTTTGTAACTATTTAATGACGATATTCTCGAGCGAAGAACTGCAAATACTCTCTGCCAAATACGCAACGACTGGACCTCGGATCCGAAGAATCATGCATGACAACAAGCGTAGGCTTCTATGTCGTTCGCGAACCATGAGGCATAGCTAACGCGGCATCAGGCCCTCATCCCCTGCTGGAGCAGGTTCCTCTAACAGTCTCGCCCTTTGTATCTCTTCCGACCGCGACGACGCTTTCATACAACTATAAGACTATGCCCTCCAACATCCCTCCCTCGTCCCTAGGCATCGAGGCCGCATCAGATGACCCAGCAGGCCAACCAAAGCCGAGATACGTCGTCTCTAACTCTGGCCACGCCGCGCACCCCGAAGACATTATAAAATCGTGTCGCGCGTTACAAGCGTACGTCTCCAAGATGCAGGAAGACGCAGAACGAGAGCTTAGAGAGTTTGAGGAGAGGATCAAGGCGCGAGAGCTCGCCGAGAAGCGGAGAGTCGCGCCGGGGTGGTTGGATAGTGAGACTCACATTCTGCAACCTGAGAGGAGTACACCGGTACAGCAACAGGGCATCGGGAGCTTGCCCGAAGTTCAGCAGAGCCAGGACGTGACGAGCGATACTGCGACAGAGGATCAAGGTGCAGAGCTGGACCGGGCATTTGGGGGCATGGGGTTGAAATAAGCGCGTTGGTATGGACATTGACGAACATTCATGAACAGGCGTAAAGCGGATACCTTCTATTTACAAGCACTCATGTACACTTCGATAGAAGCGTCGCGCTTTCTATCATCAATTAGGCTACTATTAACTTCCGCCAGTACAAGGCTTTGACTCTGAAATCATCACCTCATCACGCGATCAGAGAAGACCAGCAGCGGCCACAAGAGCTGCACCAACAGCCAGGACGCCGGAAAGCGCAAGGCCAGAAGCCGCGTTGCCACTAACAACCGTCGTGGGAGTGGCATTTGGAGTCTGCTCGCAAGTTAGAATCGACTAAGAACTCAAGTCAAGTTGTGTCAAGGCTTCTTACCGTGTTGGCACCAGGAGTGCTTTGGACAGTTGTAGCAACGGTCTCTGAGGCAGCAGTCGATGAAGGGGGAGCAGCGGAAGTGATCTCCTCAGCAATTGTCGGCGTCTCTGCTGCCGCGCTGGTCTCTGTGGTAGCAGCAACGGTGGTAGTGGCAGCGACAGTAGTACCGGTGGCAGAGCCTCCAGAAGCACCCTCAGGTTCAGCATCAATGCCGCAACCCTTAGCAGCGCCCTGGACGCCCTCGCCATAGTTTTCCCAAATCCCAAACTTATTTGCACACTTGAGGCAGTCGGCGAGGAGCTTCTTCCACTCGGCGTCGTCGCAGTAGCCCTTGTCCTCGGCATTCATGATGGTGTAACCTTGGACAACATGTTAGTTGGACTCGATTGGTATGGAGAGAAGTTGAATATCTTACCGCAGTTGGCATGGCATTCGTACTTGGGGCCGGAGGTCTGGCGCTTGTCGAGGGGAACAGAGTCGGGGAATTGGAACTCCCGCTTGGCAGATGCGGCGGCCAGAGAGGCCAGAGAGCCAAGGACGACGGCGGCGTAAGTCAATTGCATCTTGAATACGAGACTGAGAACGTTTTAAAAAGGGTTAAAGGAGAAACTGAAGAGAGAAACTGGGCCTTGGAGGATACTTCACATGCGGGAGCTGGCGGCGACTGCAGAGTAGAGAGCTTACTTATACCCTCCACCGCGCCATGCAGGAGCCGAGAGGACGACCGAACAAGCGGCCTTGCCAGCTGAAATGGCGTGTTATCGGATTCGGGAAGTGTTGCTCCAATCAGATTCCGCAAACCATGGATTGGATCCTTCAAACCTTCACCCTTTGAACTGACCACTTCGGCGCAAGGCCCGGCCTCGCCCTTTCTGCCATTCTCAGCGAGTATTAGCCGGCTCTTGACTCATGCTCTCAGGGCCTGAGGGCCTTCTCGGCTATATATCCTGACCACCGACTTCGGCTTTATGCATGCCCAGAATCCTTGGATGCTTGGCCTACCGCTGAAAGTCGGTGATGGTGGGCTTGACTGGCCAATGAGAAGCACGGAACCCATCTGATTAGATGCGCCTAGGATCTTATCTGATCATCTGATAATCGCTCAATCCACACAAACCCCCATGCCACCAGCGTAAAGGTTGCAACAACCATTACATAGGAAGGCAACCGATGCGCTGAATTCTGCACAGCAACCAGCCATTTGAATTCTCCACCGATAGCGGTGGTGATGGCAGGCTTGGCGGGAGGGGTAACAGTTGCATGGGCAGGCAGTCGTGTTGTCCAAAGACGAACACGAGTGGCTACGCGAGTGGGAGAGAGCGGAAGCAAGGCTTTGAAAAGCACCAGATAACCAGGGGTGCCACAAGAGGACTTGGCGAGAGATTATGTACCGCTATCTGTATAATAAGGCCGCATTGCTCTGGCGCCACCATCCGTTGATCATGCAACGGCTCTTCCCATCCTGAAGCCAGTGTTTGGCCTCCTTTTTGGATTATTTTCCATCTCCGATCATTTGACAACCGACATGGCTTCCTTCAAGTCAACCTTTGGCGTCCTCACTGCCATGGCCGTCTCGGCCTATGCTGGCATTGACAAAGGCAAAGCCGACGAAATGGGCCCTGCCGCTTTCATGTGGCCGGCTGATAGAGTCTGGTCTGCGGCCATGGACAACACGGCGCCTTGCGGTTCTGTTTCTAGCCCTCAAAACAGGACCGAGTTCCCTATGGGTACGTCTTTCCTAGAGTTTCTTGTACCGATTTACTTACTGACCCAAATCAGAGAATGGAAAGGTCGCTCTCGTCGGACAAGACGAGTCGTACGACATTGAGTTGAGCATCTCTTACCGACCAAGTACGGCCTTGCCGTCCCCATCTCGACTACAGTAACTGACTGAATGCAGACCCTAAAGCCAATTCCGACTTTACCACGCTCATCGACGGTGATGCATTCAAGTCGGTCGATCCTGGACACACTTGCGTCTCGGTCCCTGATGCCGATGACTCTGTTAAAGCAGGCTCCAACGCGACACTCCAGATCAAGTACATTGCCAACTTCGACAAGCCTGAGAACGAGACCTTCTATGCCTGCGCCGACATCACCTTTGTCAAGTTCGCTGACTTCAACGAGGGTGTCCCATGCTTCAATGCTACCAGGCCCGAAGGCGAAGGCGATGACGATGACGATCCTCACCACGATGATGATGACGACAAAGACGATAAGAAGTCTCCATCAGGGTCTGAGAGTGGCTCTTCCGACAAGAAGAGCGGCAGTTCTGGTCTTTCTGGTGGCGCTATCGCTGGTATTGTCATTGGCTCCATCGCCGGTGTTGCTTTGATCGCGGCGGCAGCTTTCATGATCTACAGACGCAAGTCACAGCAGCAGGCGGCGCTGAGACAGAAGCAGTCGGCAAGAGGTGTTAGTTGGGAGAGCCAGCCTCCTAAGAACTCTCAGTCAACTGGAGATGTGAGGATGAATAACCTGTCGTAGACAGGGGCGGGGAATGGGATGGATAAAATATGAGGAGACTTTAACTGCTAAGATTGAGAGATGATGCATGTAATGAGCTACGCTGATATGAACTGAGGAGTTGACGATGGATGTCTTGTGTCTACTAAACCCCTTGATCGAGATACCTTGCCGATGAAAGCCTTTGCAATGGGAATTGTACGGCGTACTTGAGATAGCGAAATTCTGCGTCTTGCTCTACGGCAAATTCTCTGACCACATTCACGTGAAGTTGAACCACCCAGATGCCGAGTCGTACTTAGTGCTTGTCAAAGCCGAAGACGAGACCAGGATCTTGAAAAGCGCCCGATTGACCCATGTACATCAAACGGACGGCCATGGTACCACCCACTCCACTCTTGCATAGACTGTCCCACCTGCGGCTCTAATGAAGCTGTCTTGAATCGATGTATAGTGAATAGGGCCGAGTAGTAAGGTCATATTATCTGCAACGTGCTGGTGACTAATTCGAATAGTTTTGATGGTAGACATTAGAACTAAAAACATGTGATAAAAAACCCCAGCACAAGATGCTGTCGTATGTTCCTAAAAGTTGTTTACTAAGAGTCCTTTACAGTTATTGCGGTGTTATAATGTTTACGCCACTCTGAGGAGACCCAACCTGCAAGTGAATACCACTCCCGCAAGCAAGCATCAAGTACGTTACTACTGTGTTTTGTAAGTTGGCTATTCAATAAGAAGTTACGGGGTTTTATTTACAAAATTGAAACCCGACATTAATCGCATAACAGTGAGTGTTTGAGGACGACTGCTGATTGCTATCATCCTGGAAGGCCTCTAAATTTAGGGATAGAAGCTTTGATGCGCTGTCAGCATGCTGAACGGAAGACATATATGGAACCCCCTTCAAAGAGCTCACGATTTCCAGCGTCATACTCGGTTATCAGTCATTTATTCCCCAAGTCATCAGAACGACCCTTTCCACTTTGCTCATATCCCATACACATCTCTTTGTCTGCAGAAAGTTCTGGCCTTTCGACCTGTTGAAGGCCACCCTTTTTATAAACAGCCAATGCTTGGTCGATGCGATCTCTGCAAGCTCCGCCCGTCAGCATTTCAAGGCTTCCCACATAATTACCCATATTCACTTACAGAGCCAGGTCGTACTTGGACTGACGTTACTGGAAACGATGACATGAACATCGCCAATTACATGGTAATCCTCAGCGAACGATGCTACGAAACACTCCAAGCTTTTCAAGGAGAGTTGAAAACTGTCCTCCAAACTTCCTTGGTCTGACCTGGCGATGGCAAGACCATAACTTCGGGAAGAGTTTCTAACATCGTCAGATTCAACTTTAGTGACAGTTGGGGTAACATACTTGTGAGTGACTGGGTGATCCTCTGATGTACTTGCGCTAGAGCCTGACCAATGAGCCTGTTCGAACAGGTCTTCCGCAGCTTCAGGTTGCTTGTTCAACACTACTAGATGGATTGAATTAGGTGAACTTCTCCTGGAGGCTCAAAGCATAAGGCCAAAATTCAGAACACTTCGTAGGAGTTAAGGAGGAGTAGTCGATGAAGATTGAGCTCTTAAACATGCATGACCATGCGTAAGGCGGCATGTTTAAGGCACTACCTTACACGTAGTTGCATCTCTTGGTTTCCATATGGGCCCTGAAGACTACTTGCGCTGCTGTCGAAGTGGAGAAGCTTCCTTGACCGATTGTTCTCCAGATTAGCAATGACTCAAGCAGCTGGTTTCATGCCTCCTCGAAAGCTGGAGCGCTTTGAGGATACTCATACCAACCAGGACAGGCTGGGTTAGGCCATAGCAAGGTTTCAGAGATTCCGTCTAGTAATGAGGGCCGAGCCAGGCGAATCGTTTGGCAAGAACTGTCGGAGGACTTCTTCATTTTCGACGCCATCAAAATAAGCAACCATCTCGCAAATCGCTCGTGAGCTTCTTTCTGGATCGTTGGATTCCTCAACCATACTGATACTTGCTGTCGAGTAGAAGCATCATCCGTGGTTATCGACGAGTCATGGTCAACTAACCCGAGTTATACCGCAACTTTACACAAGTAAGAGGCAAAGTAATTTTGATATAGAAGTGTGGGTATATGCGTTACTTATGTAATTATACTAACGTGTGTACGAAGTTCACCGCAACTAATGGATTTCCTCAGAGAGCCATTAGATTACCGGACATTTCTGTAATTTCTCTCAGGCAACAAGACTTCCTCGTGCTCTGCTCTGATTGACTTTTATATATTTTATAGTTTTACATTCATAACCTCTCTGCGGCTATGTCCTAAATGTAACTGTTAAACAAGCAAGTACCGGACTCGTCTATATAGGGAACCGTGACTGGCCTATGCCTTCTAGTTACCCTTACAGACAAGAGCCTTTCCCCTCTTCTCATAGCTCCCGCTTCGTGACATAATACTGTGCAGCACTTCGCTAATACCTAACGTTTAGAAACGGGTTCCTCATGCCATCGTAAACCGGTAGCGAAACAGCAACCCTATTGTGAGAACTAGGAACTTCCCAGCTCTGACCATAGCTTTGTCAGTCATTCCAGCCCTTTCCCGGGCCGTTCCATCCTGAACCCGCCATGCTTTGCTGTTGTTGCTGCTGTTTCTCTTGCTTTCGTTGGCGGCGTTGTTGTCGTCTTAGGTCCTTGTTGTATGATGGATCGGCCATGTACTGGGATTTGGGGCGAGCTGTCCAGCCCTTTCCATCAGGAAGGTAACCCCACCAATAAGGGTCGCCATTCTGAGTACTACAGCTAGAACCCATTATTAGGCAAGTCTGCGACGGCTCTGCTGAGGTTCGTAAAAATTGAATACGTTGGACACGAAGCTGTAACAAAGGGGAGAAAAAAGTGAGTTGACAATCCCAATAATCGAACCCTGACTGGCGTCTAACGTGGGAAGAAAGGCTGTATCGAGCGATGACGAGTCTTGCAGAGACGTAGGTAGTGTTGAGTATGATCTCGATAGCACTTTAGGGAGAAAGTAGGAAAGAGGAAGAAGACATTTTATAAACAAATTTGCGTGAAGTAGATGCTGAAGAGAAGAGCGATCTTGTATCTTCTTGTAAATCATCTAGAAGCTAGAAATGACGGAGCAAACAAGAGATCTACCATATCTCGCATGGTAAACGTAATGGCTAAGTGATCGACAAAGCCATATCTTTGAAGTTTCATCACTACGCGGCAGTGTGTTTGAGCAATTCTGGCCCTACCAGGGTGAGGTTGAGGCTGAGGATTGAAGCTTTACCCTTCTAGGTCTCATACGGCGCTGTTAAATAAGGTTAATGACGTGGAAGGGCCGTACCGTGAGCCAGGAGGACATGGACCAATCAGATAGAGCGCTCGTTTTTGCCCAAAAGGGTAACTAAGTGGCGATCGCCTCGAGTGTAAGTTGTTGGATGACATAGGACAAGACTTCAACTTCACTCAGCCTTGGGTGCTTAGTTCTATGTTTGACGTAATAAGTCTGACATTTGGGTGCTTTTCGATCCATGGGCGTCATGACTAGGACGTATTCTGCGCTCCAACCACTCCCGTATTTCACAAAGAATGATGTCTTTAGATCTACCAACAGCCAAGCCGCAATAAGCCCCATTCTATCCTTCAAGCTCCAGGCGTCTCATACGTACAGTCACAACACGACTTCAGCCACTTTCCCTAAGGTTGTACAAACTTGTTGCCACCGGATTGCAATAGTGGTCATTCCTCATGAACTGTGGCTTGATTGTGACTACATAATGGGTTGATGACTCCTTGAAGTTTTCCAATTTAATCTCCTCAATCCGAATTAGCAATCACGAAAATGGTTTCTCCTCTTCTTCTAGCTGCCGCTCTTTACGCCGCGATAACAGGTGCATCTCCATATTCAAAGAAACCTGATAGTCCGACTGCCGTCATCGACACTGGTGCTGTAGTAGGTACTACAACCTCGGTCCCTGACTCCAAGGCTATCGTCAACAAGTTTCTCGGTATTCCCTTTGGTGCGCCCCCTGTCCGATTCAGCCCGCCCAAGCCCGCCGAGGCTTGGGATGCCCCTTATGATGCCTCGAAGTTAAAGCCCGCCTGTATTATGAAATTCAACCATTCAGAAGAAAACCGCAAGCAGTCTATCAAGACTTTTGCCACCCCTGGTCCTCCAGCGGGGACAAGCGAGGACTGTTTGAACCTCAACGTTTTTGCGCCGGCAGGTGCAAAACCCGGCTCTAAGCCTGTCGCGTTTTGGATTTATGGTGGAAGCTTTCAGCATGGATCTGGGTCCTTGCCTATGTATGACGGTTCGAAAATCGCAGGATACGAAGACGTCGTTGTCGTTACTTTCAATTATCGAACTAATATCTTTGGTTTCCCGGAGACTGTCGAGCTGCCCAAAGGAGAACAAAATCTAGGGTGAATATCCTTTCAATATTAGACAGAGATAACTGAGTGCTAATCTGAGGGTAGCTTTCTTGACCAACGCCTTGCATTGGACTGGGTTCAACGCAACATTGTATCGTTCGGGGGAGACCCAAAAAGGGTTACAATCATGGGAGAGAGCGCCGGTGCAGGCAGTGTAGACGCTCTTCTCACTTCTCCACCGGATCCAATCCCCTTTCGCGCAGCTATCTTGCAGTCAGGAGCTGCTTCTAGTTATCTAGAGCCAAGCAGCTCGTGGACCAATACTACTGAGAAGGCGGGTTGCGACAAGGGCGATTTCACCGAAGTCCTGGAATGTATGCGTGGTCTGCCGGCCTCTGAGCTGAAAGAGATTGTCGAGAAAGCAATGCTTGACTTTAAACCTCTCAGTGACGGTGGCGTCACCCTCGCAGATTATCCCCGTGGAAACCGCCTGAAATCGAAAGACAATCCAGCGCTCATGGCTCGCGTGCCTATTCTCGCGGGCACTACCGCTGACGAAGGCCGACTTCCATCCTTCAAGGGGGTCGACTTGGAAACAGCGCTTCGATTCTTCATACCCAGCATTACCAAGGCACAGGTTAAAGCAATCCGATACCTTTATCCCATTGGATCCCCGGGGATTAATAACGAATTCGACCAAGTCGCCAAAATCGTCACTGAAGCCAACGCCCAGTGTCCAGCCAAGTTTTCCACAGACGAGTTTGCTTCGGCCGGGGTCAAGACCTGGCGATTTATCTACAACGCGAGCTTTGAGAATACCGAGATTTTTAAAGGCAGTGGAGCGTACCACGCCTCTTGTTGAACGCCCCATTGATCTAATTGGTTAGCACAGCCCCTATTATGGGCCTTTGCTATACCTATAATTAGCTAACCGGCTACTCCCCTTTATATAGAA